>PVIR01026525.1:0-23658 GCA_004026965.1 Petromus typicus | reverse complement strand
ACCCATGTTTATAGCAGCCCAGTTTGTGATTGCTACATCTTGGAAACAACCCAAGTGTCCATCAACTGGAGACTGGATAAAAAAGCTGTGGTTCTTCTACAGAATGGAGTATTACTCTGCCATAAAAAATAATAAGTTTGAATCATTTCTACTTAAATGGACATACCTTGAGGATATCCTCATAAGTGAAATAAATAGGTCACAGGTAGATACATATCGCATCTTTTCTCTGGTACTTAGATCTGGCACCAAAAGTCCAATCCCTGAAAAAAACCAAATTGACAAATTGGACTTCATTAAAAATGAAAAACTTGTGCTCCTCAAAGCCTCTATTAATAGAGCACAAAGAGAAGCCACGGACTGGAAGACCGTATTTGCAAGTTGTATACATGAGAAAATAAAGATGTAAATGAGTCCTAGCATTGTATGTTATATATTGTGAAATAGAAAATGCTCAATGTAAATAGGGTGAAGGGGGAAAATGTTGAGATTGTAACAAAAAAGTAAGGAAACAAATTTTATGTGTATGGGGGGTGGTAGGGTGGGGAGGGTTATGGGAAAAATGATAATTAAGTTGTGTCTTATACTGGTACAAATCCCCATTATGGAGTGCAATCATGATGTGTATATTTAATGTACCAAAATACACCCTTTAAATCCATGCTTTTTCACATAATGTGCCACAATAAGGTTGCTAAACTTTAAAAAAATTAAAATTTGGAATATACGGTTTTAGAAAAATGAGTTATGAGATGAATTCTGGCCCCTGCTACATTTGAGAGAAAAGGGCTCAGATGATGTCTGTGTTGGGCAACTCCTCTTTTTCTGAGTTTAAAGTCTCTCCTAGGGCAGTGGTGCTTGTGTGACCTATGGGGCTGCCACAATTCCTGAACTCCATCCTCGCAGATTCAAACCTCAGTGAAGGAAGTAGACACCTTTGTTTGGTAATATTCTTCATAAAATTCTGAATTCTCACTGATTGGACCACATAGGCCACGTGCCCACATATGTACTAATTGCTGCAGCCAGGGCACTGTGATTCGCTGATTGGCTCAGGGATGAGTATGAGGACTGAAGACTGAATTTCACCTGAAAGGTGGTGATCCTGAGAATGAACCTGTCCTATCTCAGACTGAAGGAGCACGATGGATAGAGGGGCTCAGCTGCTGTGCTCTGTCCATCACTGTGTATACAGCGGCCATACTCTGTGCTTCTCTCACTGAATAGCCATGTGTAGCAGGAATACTGAGGCAGTCCTGACCTTGGAGGTCATAGCATTCCCCCAGCAGGTGTCTTTGACCCAGGGACTCCCTAATGCCCTTATTGAGGACCTTCCATTGGTGTCTGAGACACTTCCATTCAGAATTCTTTCTTTCTTTTGTTCCACTCTTCCCTTGAGATTCAACTTAGAGTGACAGCACTCTGAGTTCCTGCTGGATTCCTCCCACTTCTCCACTGCCATTTCTTCCCTGAGAAATGTCTTGCTTATTGAACTTGTTTTGGCATCGGCTGCTCAGAAGATGCTGGGAGGCGACTAACAGATCTCTGAATTTCTTCAAAAGTCTTAGAATTTTCCAAGTAAGTTCTCACACCATGCACTATTTGACTTGTGTCTTCGGTTGGAGAAACTGCTGGGGATTCAGAGGCCTTGGAGTTGATATAGTAATATTGACTTATTTGTAGATAACCCTGCCTTATATTTACCAAGAGCTCCATAATTTACAAAGCACTTAGAGGTACATGACGTTGTCTGGTCTTCACAAAACCTAGTTAGGCAGGTGGAACCACACGACACGAGTCACAAGGAAACTGCAAAGGAATGTTTGAAGCCTCATAGATTCACATCCCTGTTGCCCCTAAAGTTTTTAATGGTTTTTCAAGGAAAATACCTCTAAATAATGTTTTCCTTGCCTCCATAGGAAATACCAAATTAGTAGTAGGATGCTGAACCTAGAGCTCATTGAAGTCTGCTGGCATCTGATCTCACCACTTTCTTGCAGAGGGCTTTGCTGGATCTGCAAAATTCAGTAGTAACTTTATTGAGGGGGATTTATATATTTTTTTCTCTTTAGATTTCAGCAGCAGTTGCTTCTCCATCCGTGGCAGGTTCCGAGTGTCTCAGACAGGCATCAATATTGACAGAAGAGGCCCCACGGCCCCAGCAGGGAAGGCTGTACAAAGAGGGGTTGAGTGAGCTCATTAGAATGGCTGCTCAGAGCCCTTTGGCAGTCCCAATTACATGGGTCAGAGTAATATGAATATGGATCAGAGGGAGACATGGGCTCATTGGGATTACGGCAGCCCGATGCAGAGTCAAAAAAGAATATAGTTTTTTAGGGCTGCAAGTTCTGGAGTCAGAAAAACTTGGCTTCCTATCTCATTTCTGGCCTTTGTTATATATGTGACCTGGGAAATGGCCCTCACCACTCTGAACCTCAGCTTCCTTATCTGTAAGATGGACCTGTAATGATATGTACTTCACAGTCTTGCTGTTGGGATCATGTGACTTCATGCATGTCGCATAGTGTGGCCAATAAATAGTAAGTGCCCAATAAATACGGAGGTTCTCGTGTCCCATTCACAAATAATCACCATAAGAGAATTGGTCTCTTTTCTAAGACTGAGGAAATTTTCCCTAGAAGTTTGTCTGCAGATTTGCTTTCATGGCTTATTGGGTAGAGTTGGGTCACATGCTCATTCCTAAACCAATCATTGGCTATTGAAAGAGAGCTGCTATGATTGATCTAGACGCGTGCTTCACATGGGCACTCTTAATTGGCATTCAAATCAGAGATTACTAAACATGCAAAGGGACAGAAAAAACAACCTGTAGAATGAAGAGAAACCATTTCAGAATAGACATCCGTTGGGATTGGCTGACAAGGATATTAAAGCAGTTATTTTAACTGTACTTTATAAGTTTTTTAGAAAGCTGGTGCCAGGGCTATTTAGTAGTGGTAAACAGCTTGCTTGGCACGTGCAAGACCTTGAGTTTGATCATCAGAACTTCCCAGAAAAGAAAAAGATACATAGAAATATAATAGACATAAAAAATTGAATTTCTAGACTTGAAAATTATAGTGTGCAAGATGAAAAATACATTGAATGACATTAACAACCCATTAGATAGTGTAGAAAAAAAGATTAGCAAACCTGAAGTTTGAGCAATGGACACTACCCAAGTTTAAGAAAGAGGAAAAATAAGAGTTGAGAAAAATGTATACATGCAGTTAGTCTCCAAAGTAGAGAAGAAAGGTGAGGTTTAAAAAAGTCCACAAGATGGGCCGGGGAGTTAGCTCAGTGGTTCCGGCGCCTGTCTTGCAAGCGCAAGGGCCCGGGTTCGATTCCCCGGTAACCACATAACAATACTGGGTGTGGAGACCCACACCCAGCAGCAACCAGTACCACATATCACAGTGCCGGGTGTGGTGGCTCACGCCTGTAATCCCAGCACTCAGGAGGCAGAGGCAGGAGGATTGTGACGTGAGTTTGAGGCTGAGCTCAGGGCTAGCCTGAACCACAAAGCGAGACCCTGTCTCAAAAAACCTTAAAAAAAAAAAAAAAAAATTCACAAGAAAAATGGCTTAAAAGTTTTCAGAAGGGGTGAGACACTACGGCAGTAGATAAAGCCTCATTTGTTTGAACAGGGACCCAGTATTCATCTGCTCTGAGCCTTTTTGCTGAGTCAAGGACAGGAATACCTGTGTTCTAGGGTTACTTCAAGGAGATGCTATCTGCAAGGTGCTTGGTCCAGGATGAACCTGATAGAGGGTCTGCTGCTGTTTTGATTGCAGTCTTTTGCAGGTTTTGCCTCCTGTGGTCTACAGATAATGCTAATGTTCACCCTTTAGTTCACTTAACAACTAACCATTGCTATGTATGACATGCCAGATTCTGAGCTACTCTGGCAGGATTATTAATGTAGACATGTCACTCCTGAGGTCACTTATAGTCAAAAGGGCTGGTGGGAGTGGACAAAGCTTAGTCCAAAGGGGGAATTTCTGGTAGCAAGGTTTGAAGTGCTTTTATTTGCATTAACTTGTTAAGGCCATCTCCTAATGCTCTGGGAATGTGCATCTCCTAATGCTCTGGGAATGTGCATCCTTCTCTGTTTTGTAGATGAGAAAATGGGCACCAAGCATTAAGGGGTTTGTTCCAGGCCATAGTGATGACAAATTTGTTAGCATTTGAACTTCTGAGTCTTGCTGTTTGCTGAAAGGCCCTGATCATACCTACTTCAACCTCGTTTTATAGTCTGTGAACATTGAGGACCAGAGAGGTAAAGGATCTTGTCCAAAGTTGCACAGAATGTTAGGATGAGAACCAGAGCTTGAATTCAATGTTAGTTCAGAGCTCTTGTTGTTTTTATTTTTTATTTATCTTTTTAGTTTTTTGAAACAAGGTCTTGCTTTGTAATTCAGGCTGGTCCTGAATGCAGCCTCAAAGTCAGCAATTCTCCTGCCTTTGCCTCCCGATTGCTGGGATTACAGGCATGAGCCACTAAGCCCAGCAGTGTGGTATGTGCTACTGATTGCTGGTGGGTGTCAGTCACCATGCCCAGCATTGTTATATGTGGTTGCTAGGGATTGAACCCAGGACCTTGAGCTTGCAAGGCAGGTGCTGGAACCACTGAGTTAAATCCCTGGCCCAGAGCTCTTGTTATTAATTTACAGTTCCATCTAACACCTCTAATATCCTAAGCACAGAAAGTTGGATTCATAAGCAAAGCCTCTTGTCTTGTCTCCTCTTTTTATCTCTTTGTACAGAGGAGAAGCTCCCTTAAATCCTGTCCTCCCAGCCAGCTCTGATGGGATTATTCATGCAAACGTCTTACTCCCAGGACTGTTTGTATTCAGAAGAGCAGCTGGGAGTGGGTGATGCTTAGCCTAAAGGCGAGAATTTCTAGAGGCAAGATGTGAAGCATCTGCCAGGCAGTGCATGCCACTGGCATCCCAAAGGCACACTCATCACTTACTCCTTCTTGCCTTAGTCATTCACTCATTTAGTCAACCTGCTATGCGCTTCTGCGGGCCAGAGACTTGGCTTGGGGAAGGCGACAGGAAGTGAAAAGGAGCAAGGTATTGTTTGCTCTTAGAGAAGGCAGATAAGGGATGGACAGGATTGCTGTGGTAAGCCTTAAGACTCACTTGCTGCCTGGGAGCTTTTGGAGCAGGCTTCCTGGAGGAGGTGGCTTGAGCCCTCAAAGACTGGATACAAGGACTTTTTTTTTTTTGCACTAGAAAATGATCTCAGTGAGAGTAGAGGGTTAGGGTTGTCTTGACTGCTGCATCTCTAGTGGTCAGAATAATGCCAAGCGTTGCAGGTAGCAGGCACTCAATTATCTGTTGAGTAAAGGCAGAGAAAAAAAGTTTAAGGAAAAGATTCCAGGCCAAATGAACCAAATGTGCAAAGGCCCACAGTGGGGCAGGTGCAGAGGAGCATGGCATGTTCAGGCTGTGGTCTCAGGATGGGGCACACAGTGGGTGATAAATGAGCCAGAGCTGAGGATCAGGATATAAAAATCCTTCCTTGGGCCAAAGGTTAGATGGTCTCAGCACAGAGTCAATGGGGTGTTATAGACAGAGTTGAATCAGAGGTGTGGCAGGAAGGGATTTATGCTTTATAAAGGTTATCCTAGGACCAGGGATGGAACTGAGTGATAGAGTGCTTACCTAGCTCATGCAGGACTCTGGGTTTCATCCTCATTGAGAGAGAGAAAGAGAGAGAGAGAGAGAGAAAGAGAGGGCGCACGAGCACTTCTGTGGTATAGAGAAGAAAATGGGGTGAAGGAGAGGTAGGAAATGGGGGCAGAGAATCATTTGTTCAACTGGTCTACACAGGTAGCCTTTGCAAAAAAGCTGTTTTTGACTGAAGGTCCATAGAACAGCGTGGCTGTCAAAACCTGAGGGGATTTGGTCCCTAACTCACCTTTCTTGATTTGCTGGAAGGCAAGTGGTCAGGCAGAAAATCCATTTCCATTTCACCAGGGGAAGCTTCCCTCTTGTTAAAATTCTGGGCTACGGTGTCTTATATTAAAGCTGATATTAAGCCATAAAATGTAATATATTATGACACCATAAAATGCAATGTAATTGCTATAAAACCATAAAATGTAATGTAACAGGCACAGTGTCCATTATGCGCCGTGTGGTCTAAGAGGGGGCTTCCACTCTGCTCTTAGACAAACAAACAATTCTTATTCATAGCAGCCTCTGGAGAAAGGTATAGAAAATTCATCCCAGATGAGCAGGAGTTGTAACAGCAACACCCAGGGCGGTGTGGAGGAAAATCCTCTGGCTTTGTAGTTAGACAGAACTTATCTTCCAACTCCGATCCAATAAAGTCTAGATCTCAGCCCTGAAAAGCAGACACATGTGAAGATCCAGACTAGATGTCTCTTGGAATCCCATTTGCCTGCGCCCTCTTCCCTGTCCTCCTCTGCTCCTACATGGTAACACCTGGTCAGCTTCCCAATCTCTGTGTCGTCCAGACCCTCCCTTGGGAAGGGATCAACCCTTCCAGGTGCCCTGAGCAAGGCTGGCAAGTGTGAGCTGTTCCTGGTCAATATTTGTAGTGGTTGAGTGAGGAGGCATTGGCAGTGCGACCGTGAGTGGGAAGAAGGTGGCACCATGAGCACCTGCAGCATATAACATAATTTATAGCTCTGACACTTTGGCCAAGGATTTCCCCACTCAGCCTATATTTTCTGATTACAAAGTGCAGATAGCGCCATCTGTTTAAAAACATTTGTGTAAATTAAACCATTGGGCATCTTCCCTAGTTCTGTGTCTATAGACAGTGCTTTAATATACAGACATTCTTTCCTAATTATACCCACATATCCATGGCACCACACAGTGTATGTTAAAGTGACATCATACACCCACCATGAGAAATTTCAACCTGTATGTACACAGGACTGAATATGCATGTCGACTAAATATACTGTAAATATACTCATCCCTTAGTATCTGTAGGGAATGACTTCTGGAACCTCCTGTAGACCCCCATCTCCACCAGTGTTATACTAGTTCCTGGTATAATAGCCTGGTATTTGCATATAACCTCCCATATCCTCTTGTGTACTTTGAACGATCTCTAAATTACTTATAAAAGTGAGTACAGTGTCAGTGTTACGTGAAGAAATGTTTCGTATCGTTCGGGGAATAATGACAAGACAAAAAGCCTGCATGTGTCTAGTACAAATGTAGCCATCATAGGCCACTGCACAGTAGACAAATGCGGCTCAGACCAACAGTGCTTAGACTAGAGCCAGACAAATCTCTGTGGGATGTTAGGGGGCTGTGGCAGGGAGTGAGATGTCAGGGCATTCAGGTGGGGTCAGTGTGGGTTAGAACTGGGAGATTCAAGTTTTACTGTTAGGAAATTTCTGGGTCTTTTTTTTTTTTTCCAGTTTTTGTCTGTATGTGTCTGTGTGTATGTATTGGGAACTGAATCCACAGTCTTGCGCACGCTAAGCAGATGCTGTACCACTGACCTACATCTTCAGCTCTTTTTAACTGTTACTTTGAGACAAGTTCTCTCTGTGTTGCCCAGGTTGCCCTTGAAAAGGTGAACCTCCTGCCTCAGCCTCCCAGGTAGTTGGAATTACAGGTGAACATCACTGCATCAGATCATCTTTCAAATTTGATGATATGCTCTGAATTTGAGACTGTGAGTGTAGCATCCCCAGTCACAGAGGGTTGAAATACACTTGCAGAAAAAATATTACACAAAGAATAAAGCTTTACTAATCAAGGGGCTCTGGACTGTAATGCTGGTGGGTGAACTGTGGGATGGGCTCATCTGCCTTGAACCTTCTTTATCCAGAGGTTGAGCTATGATGGAGACATCACGTGGTGAGCACAAGTCTTGGGCTTCACGCAGAGGCCTGTGCTGGAGTGTGACAGGGGACTGGACAGGTTACCAGCGTTGATGAGAAGAAGAGAGAGAGAGGGCTGCTGGGATCCATGGGGAGATCACCAGCCTGCAACGAAGGTTCTGTGCTCATCAGAGAGCGGAGGAGTAAACTCAACAGAGGAAAGTAGCCGCTCGATCTTCCTTCCCTTGCAAGTCCCTGGAAATCCATGACTTCAAGAAAAAGATTGTTGTGGACACTAATTGGATCCAGGATGTGTGCTCTGTTCACCTATGGAAAAGTGATTCAATCACTCTTTCCTTTCCCCTCATCCCTGAGGAGTATGGCGGTGCTTGCTGCAAGACTTAGAATTATTTTCAATTGCAAGTCACAGAGCTACAAAAATATTGACTAGCACAAGACAGAACTGTACTCTTTCATGAAAGAGGACCCCTGAGATAGAACAGTCCAGACTCAGGGTTCTACTGAAGTTGGAAAGTAACATTAATGAGATGAATAGACAGATGGGCTTCTGGGGGAAGCAAGGGGCACAAACCCCTCCAGAGGGGCCAGCTGTCAGCTGGCTTCATACTGTTGCCGCCTTGGGGAATTCGGCTCCATGTTGCCTGAGCTACTGATTTTTAAAGGAAAGCATAAAGCTTGTATTTTGTATGGGAAATTTGACTTCTGTTGACAGCAAATTCAAAAATTTCAAAGCACAGTAGGCCCAGGAAAAACCATGAGTAGAACATAAAATAATCTAGAGCTGCCAGCTTGGAACCGCTGATCTAATAACTGTAGAAATTCTGTACATGTGCAGATACATGTGTATGTCCCTATGCATGGACATCAGTACTGTGCTTCAGTGCAGAGCATTCTTATTAAACTATTTCCAAGTGGTGGGTCAGTGATGAAGCCTAGGAATTCAGCAGTGAACCCTCAAGTTTGTTGAGATTTGTCGAAGCCTGAAACTTCTCCTTGGGATGCAGAGCCTTGGTAAGTTATAGAAGGAGTTTACAATGGGGTTAGACCCTATGGGACAATGCCAGATGGTGGAGCTGCCTCTGGAAGCCTGTTGCCCCTGCACAGGATGCTGAGCCCTAAGCTTGCAGGATTACTGGTTTGAAAGTGATTATGGACAAGAGATGACAGAGGGCTAAAACAATGCAAAAGCCATAATAAGCTAGAATACACCAGACTGGAATGTCAGACTCTCACCATCTCTAGGGTTACAGCTTCAGAACTGTTGTGATCTTCAGAGGGGCAAAGAGCTGGAGAAAGAAAAAGAAGAGAACTGGCAGAAGCTGAGATGAAGGAGTCCTGTGCCTGACTGTTGTCCCCAGTCCCCCACTGTTGAGCCATTAGACCTGTGATGCCCTGTGTGGGCCATGATAGAACCGAATCACCCTGTCCTCTTACATACATCACTGCTTCTGCTTCACACACACCTTCCAGATCTCACCTGGATGCCTGGAATGGTCAACTTGAAGGTAGAGCCCTATAGGGAAAGTGGGTTTAACAGTAACAGCGCTGTGCAGAGCCCCTGTGGGTGGGGAAGACAGACCGGAGGAGGAGGGAACAGCAGTGCAGTTGGTGAGTTATGAAAGGGGGTGCGTGGGTGCTCATCCAGAAGGAGCTGATGCTGTCTAGGGAGCTCAGGCCTGGAAAGTGTTGGTTATGTGGAGGAGTGAAGAGGACTGTTTAACTAGGCAACAGGGTGTGTCGTTGGTTATAAAATACATAATGTGAGAGGGAGGGAGTGAGAGAGGGAGTGATAAGGGGAGAAGGAGGTAGAGACAGACAGACAGAGAATGACAGAGAGCGTTCCACACACTGACATTAGCCTATATATACAACTCTTGCTTGTACACACACAAACTGTTCACCCAGTCAACACATAATATGCATGCACATCATTTTGTGCAGGCACAAAGAAATAGAGTCCCCATCCCCTAATTTCTCTGCATTTTCTCACACCCCAGAAGGTAGTAGGAGGGTTAATTCAGCTCCAGGATGTTGAGGACATTCTTCAGGATTCTGGATGGCATTTCCTCCATGCATGTTGCTGGTGGTATGTTGTGTGAGCTTTCTGCAGGGACATTCCAGGGACAGGTGTCTCTATTGGACACCTTGTCTTATTCAGGGGAAAATATGATCCTTCTGGACTTATCTGCAAAACTTGACTGTGCCATGCTTGGTCTAAGCTTCTGGGGACCTTGTTTCTGCCACATTTTACATCTTGCTTCTGAGTGTTACTGATGAATATAACAGGCCATCGTACCATGGAGGAAATGAGGCAGCACAACATTCCCACCGTGAATTTTGGTGAGAAACCCAAAGAATCACAGAGTGGCAAGGGCACAGAGCCAGAGATCACAGAAGTGTTGGAGGCTGGGCTTAAAAAGCTGCAAAGAAAAGACAACCCAGGCTCTTCCAGCAGGATTAGTCGTGTGTAGTCTGTGCGAGCCAAATATGTGCATGTGAGAAAGAACTGCACGATGTGTATTTCTGTTTAAGTAAATGGGAGAAAGAATCTAAAATGCTAGCAGCAATAAGATTTTCTCATGCTAGAGAAATATGTACTTTCTCCTTCAACATCAGCTCTTCATCTCTGTTTATTGAGGGTATTTTTAGAGAAGGGAGAAATACTGGAAAACTTCCCATGATTTCAAAGGCTCTCATAATTCTTTGTGTTAAGATGGTATCCTGAGCTAGAAGTCCCTTTCTTTTCTGAGGATGTACTGACAACCCTTTTGAGAAATGCAGAAGAAATTCCCAGAGCGTGTTCGTGATAGAGAATGGGAAATGTTTCCTTTTCTACATAAAATGAGATAAAAATTTTGTGCATGTCCAAAGGCAATAGGAAGTTGCAGTATGTATATGAAGAGAAAGAGGAGGATCAATATTATAGGCACCAGGCTGGGACATAAAGGGAAAGACAGTCTGGCAAGTTCCCTACTTGTTTGGTTAAGGAGCTTTGGGGGCAGGTGTGGTGAGTATTACATTTTAGGTTGTTTCTTGTTCCACATGGTGCTGTAGTTCACTTGTGATACTGCTAAGTCTTTCCTGTGAGTCTCTGTATTAGCTGAGGCATTAAGCTGCTGTAACAAAGGACCCCCAGATACAGTGGATTAAAGAAGACAAGAGTTTATTTCTTATTCATAAAATGGTTCGGAGGCAATTAGTCCGAGAATACTAGGCTTTGCTCCACACCTTACTTCTGAGACTTGTTATCTTTCTGTAGTGTTGGTCATACCTCCATGTTTACGTCCTTTAGGCACATCCTGTGCCTTTGCATAAATGGACAATGTGAAAAATAACATTGTATTGATCTTCTTTTAAATTACTGAATTGATGTTAAGTGTATCATTTTAGCTTACATTCCATTGGTTTGAACAGTCACATGGTTCTACTTTGCCCCAGAGGAGTCTGGGAAATGTAATCCCCAGCTGAGAAACCATGTGTTCTTCCATCAATGTGAAAGAAACCCAAGAACAGATTTTGATAGAGGACTGCAGTAGCAGGTCTTACTCCTGAGCTAAGCCACCATACTTTGGCAGCTGGATTAATGTCATAGTTTTCTAATGCCACCCTTGCTCTAGTCAGTCTAAAATAACAGTGTTGCTGACAAACTTTATTCCTTGCACAAAACTATTCAAAGCACTCCTGTGTCCTAGTTCTAACCCCATTCTCTATCACTGTTCTCCTTGATTTCTACCTCCAGCTATACTGATTTTTTTTCTCCTCCTTCATGCGTGTTGTCAGGTGTTCTCCTACCTTAGGGCCTTTGCACTCCTGAAGAGATCAGCCAACTGCATTGAATGAGACTTCAGAGTTTCTCATATTGAGAGAAGACTGAATTTTTATTCCCTTCACACCCTTCACAATGAGCAAGTTGTTTTAGAAAGGAAGTGTGACCTTGGATAAAGACAACTCTCCACCACAGCTGAGAAAATAGGCCCTTCATTTTTCAAGAGAGAATTGATCAATACATCACAATGTCAACTACTGACATCGTGCTGTGCTTTAGGGAGAAGGGAATCAGTGGAAGAAAAGAGAAGTTCAATAGATCTGGTTAAGGATGACTCTCCAGCTACAGGGAGCCCAGTAGGCAAAGATGGGGAGGGAGAACAGGATGTAAGTGTTAGAGTCACCACCCTACAAAACGGTCAGATCCAAAATGGCTCCCCTTCCTGTCCGCAACAAAGGGCAGCCTATCAATAAGCTTCTGTAGCTGGCTGTCTGAGCAAACCAGTCCCGATCCGCCACATTGCTCTCCCAACTCCCAAGTCCCTATAAAAACCCCACTCCACTTCCCACTGTCCTCTCTCTGGCCATTGCTCTTGGCTACCTGGCAGGCAGCACTCTTGTGATGGATGCTGCTATTTTGGCTGGTTTTATTTTCAGTAAGATCATCAATGAATGTGAAGAATTGTTCTGAAGGAAGGTTTGGGGCAATTATAGTTCGTAGGTGACCAGATGTCCCATCCAGAGAACGGAAACTTCCTGGTTCCCACACTTGAGGACTGGCTCTTTAAGATTCAGAGGAGCCATTCTGGGCAATTGTGTGCCTCCCAGCCAGTCCCTAGCCTTCTGACAAGCTGTGTCACAATATTGATCGAGTGATTAAATTTTGTGCCGTATGACTTAGGTCTTAAATAATGTTCCTGTTAGAGAGCTACTGGGAAAGATACTGACTGCACATGCCCAGTATTTTATTAGGTTCCCCAGAGGCAGAAGAGAGCCAAGGATGTGGAAAGAGGTTGTGGTGTGAGGGTTTTATGTCCTTCAAGAGGAGCCCTGGGGTTTCAGCAGAAAGGGCGTTATCTGGAGTCTTCCTAGATGGAAACTGTGGGCATGCTTCACATCTCAATGTGTTACTTTGGGCAGGACATTTCTTCTAGGGGGCGGCTTATGGACCACACTTAGGAAGGGTGGGCTCTGCTGGGTGGTCTCTGGAGACCCTTGACTACTTGGAATGACTTCTCTTTGTGGAAAGCTTGTCATGGGCTGAAGACATTACTTGGATTCTCATTTCCTCCCTATAAGAATCCAAAGAGGTGAGCACAGTCACTATGCATATGAGGAAACCGAGCTCAGAGACGGTGTACGGCTGGTTCCAGGAGACACAACTGGGCAGTCTTGAGGGCATCTGGATGTCAGTAGCAGCACAGCCCAATTTCAATCACTCTGCTTTAAGGCTCTGACATGGGCAAGGGAAAGAGTACTTATGCAGGATTGCATACACTTAGATCTGCAGTCCCACACCTTCAGTCTCAGGCCCAAATTGCTCTCTCCTTGGCTCTGTTGACCTGATTTAGGGCTAGAATCCTGTATAGGGCTCTGAAAAATTAACTTTGGTGTTATCTCAAGAGAGCAGGCGTGAGGGGAGAGAAGTCATGCTGACAAGGTTGCAACAGTTTATTGAGAGAGCTTTTCCTGACAGAAGTCTGGATCTTATCCTGTGTCAGAAGGTCCTCTTGCTCATTAGATTCCATGCAGCTGAATTCTGGCTAAAGAACCAGTCTTTGGGCTCAGAAGCCACAGTAAAGGTGAACTAACTCCACCACCCTTTTCCCAGCACAGCCAGGCATAACAGCAGCTGGCAGGGCGTCCCCGAGCACCTTCTCCCCTGTCATGGCAAGTGATACAGATATAAGAAGCCACATGGGTGCCTGTGAACCTAGCTGGAGTTCCAGGGTTAGTTGGGGCAGGGAAAAGAGCAGGTACACTTTCTGTGGGTGGTGGAAAGCAAGGCCGTTCTGTAGTATTTAAACCCTTACAATATGGGCTCACTTGGGCAGTCGATATACTAAACCCTTAGACTCCGCATGACCTTGTTGACAATGTTCTCACTGAATTAAACACGTGAATATATGGGTGTGGAAAGAAGTCTAGAATTTTTAACGGCTGAATAGTGGTTTTAGAAAATCATCTCTGTTACCTTATATATACTATTTTAAACTAATATATTAGTTATTATTAAAGGTCACATGTTATAGCTTGCCTCTCTAGATAGACATTTCTGAGAAAAGTTCCTTCAACCATCCTCTATAGCTTTCCCAATTATTTTCTTCAATTTTTATTTTTTATTAGTACATGTTTGCAGTACATAATGATTATGTTCCTCATGGTGGTTTTCTCAATTATTAACATCTTTTATTAACATGTGCATTTATTACAATGGATGAGTCAACGTTGGTACATTATTACCAGCTAAATAGTTTACATCTGGGTTCATTCTTTGTACTAGACATTCTGTGGGTTTTGACAAACGTGCAGTGACATGCATCCACCACTACAGTTGCGTACAGAACATTCTCACTGTCTTTAAACTCCCCTGTACTCCACTATTTCTTCTTTCTTGCCCTTCCCCAGCACTGCTGGTAATCTATGTGTTGGTTTTTTTTTTTTTTTTAACTATCTCCATAGTTTAAAATTTCCCAGAATGTCTTCTGGTTTCATTCGACAGCCCTTTCTGATTATTTTCTTTCACTTTGCAATATGCATTTACATTTCCTTCACTTCTTTCCATGGCTCGACAGCATGCTTATTTTTAGTGTTGAATAGCACTCTTTTGTATGGCTATACTACAGCCTATTTATCCAAGTTTTAGTAATTTTTAGTAGAACTGTTCTAAACATTGATGCACAGGCATTTTTGTGAACATGATTTTCAGTCTATTGGGGTAAACACACATAAAACACCCCCCCACAATTGCCAGAGTATGCAGTAAGAAGAGTATGTTTAATTTCACAAAGAGCCACCAAGCTTTCTTCCCGTGGCTGACTAGCACCCCCCCCCCAAGAGCGAGCTAAGAGCCTCTGGGGCTATTTGTGTTTTGGGTTTTGGCTACTCTACTAGGTATGTGGTGGTCTCTCACAGGGTTTACTTTGTAATTCTCTAACAACATAGTGTAATGTTGTTTGCTCACGTGCCATCTGCATAACTTCATCCGACAAGTGTCTGCTCAGATATTTTGTCCATTTAAAAATGTGGATTGCTGTGCTTGTTTTGGTAACACATATACTAAAAATTTGTGGGTTTTATTGTTTTCAAGAGTTCTTTATAAACTGTAGACACCTGCTCTTATTGGGTATATGCTTGCCAAAGATTTTCTCCCAGCTATGGGTTGTCTTCTCATTCTCCTAATGTTGTCTTTTGTAGAGCAGAAGTTTTTCACTTTTATGAATTTTGACTTGCTGATTTATTTCATGGCTCATACTTAAGGTGTTGAATGTGAAATGCCAGTGTTACATTCTAGGGCACCTGAATTTTTCTCTGATTGCCTTTTGGAATTATAAAATTCTGTTTTCTCCTTTTGAGTTCATTTTTGTGAAAGACAAAAAGTCTGTATCTAGATTTATTAGGTCACATGATATTCAGTTATTCCAGCACCATTTGGTGAAAACAATACTCTTCATCCATTTGTTTTGTTCCATTGTGAAAGACTATATTTGTGTTGACTACCTTTGTGTCACTCTATTTATATCTTGCTATTTTACCCATAAAATATCTTCTTGATTTTTAAAGCTTTAAAGTGAGTCTTGAAGGTGGGTCCTGACAGTCCTCTGATTTTGTTGTCTTTCAATGCTGTGTTGGCGATTTGGGGTCTGTGGATAACTTTAGAGTCACCTTTTTTAGGTTTTTTTTGAGACAGGGTCTCACTTTGTGGTTCAGGCTGGCCCTGAGCTTAGCCTCAAACTCACATCGCAGTAATCCTCCTGCCTCTGCCTCCCGAGTGCTGGGATCACAGGCGTGAGCCACCACGCCTGGCACTGTGGTATGTGGTACTGGGTTGCTGCTGGGGTGAGTCTCCACACCCAGTATTGTATGTGGTTACCGGGGAATTGAACCCAGGTCCTTGCAATTGCGAGACAGGCACCGGAACCACTGAGCTAAATCCCTGGCCCTAGAGTCACTTTCTTAATACCCTTCAAAATAGCTTGGTTGGAATGCTGGGATTTTGATTGGGTATAGTAATTTTTATTTTCTCTGTTTTATTTATATTTCTTCAAAGTGTCGTGAACAAGAACATGAACTTCAAAACCTGACAAATCTGGATTTGAATTCTAGTTCTGATATTTGTTAGTTGGACAGACACGGTGTGTGAAGTTGACTGTGTGGCAGGCATTGGTTGAAGCACCTTAGAAATATTAATATATCTCACCTTCATAACAGTTTTATTGGGTTGGTTTATGGAAGCAGGGTATCCATTTGACAGATGGAGAAACTGAGATACAGAAATCGAATTCCTGACGAATGGTGGGCTGAGGATGTGTGGCACACGGACTGCAAGGTGCTGTTTCTCTTTGAGGTTGTAACTTGCACCTTGCTACCACGTTGTCTCTTCTACTGGTTTTGAAGAAGCAAGTTACCCTGAGAGGCTCACGTGATCACAAACTGAGGGCTGGACCATAACCTACAGAGAGCTGCAGCTGTCATTTCAAAGACCCTGCTGGCCGGAATACTATCAATAGCTACGTGGATCTGCAAACGGATCCTTAGAGAGTGGAGCTTTCCGATAACACCCCAGCCCTGGTTAACATCTTCTTTGCAGAGTTGGAGAACGTTTTAAAGTAGAGGCTCTGCTTGGGCCCTGGCAACAGCCCTGACTTATGTGAAATAGAAGGTGTGTATTGTTTTCAGACTCTGTGTCTGTAGTACTGTGTTGTATAGCAGGGAGTAACTCTTAAACCAGGCATGCTGGCTGCAAGTTCCATTCTCCTTGTCTCCTTACATTACTGAATGTATGCTTCCCACTTGTGTGGCTTTGGACAGGTTAATCGATCTCCGAAAGACTCAGTGTTTCTATCTGTAAAATGGAAGTTACAGTGATTTCCAGTTCAAAAGACTACTGTAAGGAATGAATATGAAAACAGAGGATGCACTCAATATCGAGCCTGGATCTTGGCCATGTAGGGTGACTGACTTTGTTTCTGTTGCTGTAGCAGCGTACTTGAGATTGGCTAACTTAAAAAGAAGAGGTATTTATTTAGTTCATGGTTCTGGCAGCTGAGAGTCCCTGATCAAGTGACTGCATTTGGCAAAGGTTTCATGTTGGATCAAAACATGATAGAAAAGTATAAGGGCAAGTGGAGAAGTATGAAAGAAACAAAATACCAGGGATACCTTGCATTATGACAACTTTTGTTTTTTTGCAGTGACTAATCCAGTCTTGCTATAACACATTGCCCATTTTTCTATTGCTAAAATGTAATACCTGAGCCTGGGTATCCTGTAATTTTTAACCTATGCCTGGCTGCCATGAGTTGAGCCGCCTTCCTTGACTATGTCCTTCTACTATGTCATGTGTGTGTTAGAGCCTAGAGACCATGGCCTGAACTCTCTCAAGACCCCAAAACCTCTCCTAGTTTAAGTAAAGGATATGTAGTATTTTGTCTAGTGATGGGAAATTGATTAATATTGATGCATTGGTGTCAAAGTGAAGTAATTGTACACGTGGTTGCTCTTAGATGAATAGGGAGTTCAGAAATTAAGGCAAAAATGCAACGTCCACTAAAGCCTTTTTAGGCCCTCTAGAATCCTATTCCAAAGAAATCCAGTTAGGTATGACCTTTTTCCTTAATTTTTTCTTCATCTCTTCACTTCTTCACATTCCCTCATTTCTCTCTCTCTCTCCACACATATACATATCTCAACTGTAATCTAGATCTGTGCATAAGATGACAATCTCAAAATTTAAAATTTCCCTTGAAAAGTCTCCAACATTTTGGAGAAGTACTTGTACTCTAAGGCTTCTTCCAAAACTAGAGATGATAATTTCTTGGATTTGTGTTTAGTTACTATAGTAAGGAGGTCCCATCTATCTGTCTATCTTTCTGCCTGTCCGTCTGTCCGTCCGTCTGTGTGTCTCTCTAAGGTTCTCTCTGTGTATATTTGCCAGTGTGGTAAAAATGTCCTCTGTCTGAGGGGCAGTTTGGACTAGGTATCAGCTGGTGGCTCAGTAGATCCATTGGTTCTGTCTCATATCTGCTCTGAGGCACTGGAATAAAGGAGCATAATTATTGGCTTACTTCTATTGATAATCCCTTTTGATCTCCCAAAGTTTTTATCTTAATTAGTTGAGGCTCCTACTAATCATATTTTATTGATTTTTAATATGCATGGTTTTCTAATTTTAAACTCCCTGGAGCTGAGATGTGTTTTACAGCTCACCATCAGCCAGTCCACGCACAGGACAGAGCTTCCTGCTGCAGACCCAAGCAGTCGTGTGATGGGGTTCGTATTGTCACCACGTTAGCTGCATTATGCCCATTACTGATACTTAATGTGATTTTTATTTTTTATTGAGACAGAGTCTGGCATTATAGTTCAGACTGGCCTTGAACTCAGCCTCAAACTCACAGCAATCTTGCTGCCTCTGCCTCATCAGTGCTGGGATTAAAGGTGTGAGCCACCATGCCTGGCGCTGTGGTATGTTGTTCTGATTGCTGGTGGGCGTGAGTCATCATGCCCTGTATTGTATGTGGTTACCAGGGATGAACCCAGGCCTTTGTGCTTGCAAGGCAGGTGCTGGAACCACTGAACTAAATCCCTAGCCCCTTCACATGACTTTAATTGCCACTTAAAATGTCTTCAAAAAGATTATGTGAAATTCTGATGTAGCATTGGAATGGGAAAGCTCTGGAGATGGAGAAGCCCCAAACAGGGCAGTGGTGTAGAAACTCGATGCCTGTGAAGTGAATTCTTGTCTTTAGGGTAGCGAGTCTAGTCTCCTATTTTCTTGTAGTGACAACCAGATCTTTGCTGAACCCTTAAAAAGGAAGAAATAAGCAGATAAAACTGCATCACATGTTGTTACTGAGCTATAATGCCAAAGAATTTCATATTACATACTAAACCAGGAAACAGGAAGCAGGAGAAATGGCCACGACCTTCAGAACAGATGAAAAGAATTTCACATGAGGAATGGCGTGAACAACTAGGGTGTCGCGCAGTACCGTTTAGGCATTGATCAGGTTGAGACATCATTGGAAGTGCATTCTTTTTTTTTTTTCTTCTTAAGTTTCTTCCTTATATTTTATATAAAATAACAGTGTATCTTAAAATCAGTAATTTTACGTTTAATGAAAGATTGCTAATTTCTAGTCAGATATATGTAAGGCAATTGCAATCCAATGATCAGTGAACTCATTTAGAATGTTGACATATGAGCCAGGGATTTAGCTCACTGATTGCAGCGCCTGTCTTGCAAGCGCAGGGACCTGGGTTCGATCCCCGGTAACCACATACAATACTGGGTGTGGAGACTCACACTCAGCAGCAATCAGTACCACATACCACAGTGCCAGGCATGGTGGCTCACGCCTGTAATCCAAGCACTCAGGAGGCAGAGGCAGGAGGATTGCTGTGATGTGAGTTGGAGGCTGAGCTCAGGGCCAGCCTGAACTACAAAGTGAGACCTTATCTCAAAAAAAAAAAAAAAAAAAAAAAAAAAAAGAATGTTGATATATTATTACATTTTAAAATACTTCTATTTTTTACCTTTTCTTCCCAAAGATGTTTCCCAATAAAGGGAGAGAATAGGGAGAAAAAGAAATGCTCCAGTTTGAGTCTGAAGTATGTTTCTATGAACTTTATGGACATGCAATACTAGCAGGTAAAGTACATATATAGTCTATAAATGCTACTTTTAGGAAATAGAGACTAAATAAATGCAAATAAGTAGCTACTGGAATGCTTTTCCTAGTTTTGTTTATAAGAATAAAAAATAAAAACAATGTAAATGTGTATCAATAGGAATAAATAAAATTATAAGACATCCATATAATGTAGTATAATAGTAGGCAGAGATTAAAATTAAAATCAATCTGTATTCATGGGGATGGAAAGAAACTCATAAATATGAAGATAAGGAGGAAGATACAAACAAAGCCTGTATTATTTATGTAAAATAATAGTAATGTATATATGTTGATGGGAAACGAGTGCAAATGGAATAGTAGTTATTTCTTCTGAGTGAGGAGAATGTGGGCGACTTTGGTTTAGTTTTGAATTTTCTGTTTTTCTTGCAATAAAGTATTTTAGGTAGTTAAAAATAATAAGATGAAGAGGGAGAAAAGGAATTGATATAGTCTCTGTCAGCAAAATAAGGAAAAGCTGCTGGGTTGGGTTTTTTCTAAAGAATTTCTTGAGTTGTCACAGACTCCTTCTCCAGTAATGACTTTGTCTGCTGAAAGAAAAATCTAATTATACTACTAATAAAAGCATCTCAGTGGCAAATATTTTTAATTTAATAAATTGAACTGACAGCAGTGGAAGCTTCCGGGGTCTGTTTGCGTGTAGGTAGAAAGCCAGGGAGGGCTTTGCCAAATTTGTAAATATTTGTTGCCTAGATGGATGTATTCCTTTCATCTTTGTCCTCTGTCCTCTTTAATGGGGAGGAAGCTTTTGCTTTCTCCACCAGCAGTTTCTTTCTCAGTGAGGTCTGGATAGTCGAATTTGGATTAATGAGGTAGCAATAACGTGTATGGACTGAAAAGGCTTTGTCTGGATGGATATTTGTGAGATTCCAAGTTTTTATGTTGAAACTCTTCCGTCTAAGAACGGAATTAACAGTAGCTGAAGTCGTAGGACCTTGATCCAGCAGGATTAGTGACTTCATGAGACAAGACACTGGAAAGTGTCTGTTTCTCCCCTTCTCAGAATGCAACCATAGAATGGACAACAGCAAACCAGGAGATGGTTTGCATCTCATGAGAGATGAATCAGTCACACCAATGTCTGGGTCATGAATTCTGACTCTAGATCTGTGAGAAAATAAGTGTGTATGTTCAAGCCACATAGCTTGAGCTAACCAATTTTGGCTTCCTCTGTGGGAAGGCGCTCAGAATTTCCTGCCTGTTACACAATGAGAAGTCTCATAAATGTGTTATCTCACATAGGGAAAGGAGTCAGATGGACCTGAGTTCAAATCCTATGTCTTCCTTTGGCTGTGAGAACTTGGGCCAGCCCTTTCCCATCCCTGAGCCTCAATTTTCTCATCTGTCCATCAGTAGTAGTAGCTGCCTCTTGGACCTCCTTGGATATGGTGAGAATTAGATGCAGAAATGTATCTACACCCCACCACACCACTCCCTGTTAAAAGCCTGTTTGGGTGAAGCCATATTACATCAATGGAAATCAGGCCTATCAAGTGACCAGGACACAATAGGTACTCAGCATAAATCAGCTCTCTTATTTCCAAGTGTTCATTTATTTATTGCTCAAAATATTGCATTGGGTACAACTTTCTTGTGTGTCAAATGGGGATACTAGGCATTCATTGATATTTGGCTGTGAATTTTTTTACTTTTTTGACATTTAAAAACTGATCATTTCATATATAACAGACTAATGCTTTCTGAGACTGGCAAAGATGAAAAGAATTGAAATCTGTAGAATGTCCTGCATGTGATGATAGGTCTCTCCCAGTACAAACCCAAATGAAGGGTGTAAGGAGGGAGACAGTGGTGATAACGATACTAATTATACTCAGGCCTGAGGCCACACTCTGTGGGTCGGATGGCAGACAGAACAATATTTGGGGGCACAAGAGACCTAATGCTGGGTAAGGACACACAGTAGGTATGGCACAGTAATGGGTGCTTTGATGGTTATTTGTTTTGCTTAGGAATGAGAGGAGGCAGGTGGAAGGACGCAGAGTGCAGGAGGCTGAGGCAGCCAAACGAAAAGGCTGAAGGTGAGCCATCATGGTGAAGAGGAAAGGCAAAGCGTGGGTGTTAAACAGCCAGAAGAGAGAGCTTGGAATTTCTTCCATGGGACCCCATATCTGGTCACTAGTTCACCAGGCCCAGAGGGAGATGTGTCTTTCCCCGCATCAGTATTTTGGTGATTTGAGCCCCCATTTCCAGTATGCTCTTAATCCCCCTCCCACCAGGTTTTCTGCCCTCCTTAGTCTCCCTGTTCGTGGCAGGTGTGATCTGGCCACCAAACTGAGCACCCTCACCTCCTTGCTTTTGTAACCTTGGCTTCCATGCTGAAGTATCGCCCCCTTTCTGCTTCCCTATTCCCAGCCCCCACACAGTCCTGTCCTTCTGAGGGCAGTATGTATCTGTATTGTTTTGTATTTGTCATTTCCTTGTCAGGATTGGGTCTTGTTCTTCATTCTTTAAATGCCAATGGTAGAATGAATGGAAATGAACCAGCCCTGACTATACTGAGCAACCAGTGCATGACAACCCCAGGCTCTGAGGGCCTTTAAAATACCATAATCGAGTCCAGCAGTTCTCAGACTTATTGATCTCTGAACACTGTATGCTGTTAGATATTCCCGAGGATACCAAAGAGTGTGTTTGTATGGCTACATCTATTAGTATTTACTACATTAGAGACTGAAAGTGGCACATTATAAAAAATTTATTTACACTCATCTAAAAGCAACAGAGACCTGTAGAATATTAACAAAAAATAATAGACTTTCATCAAAACAACTATACTTTCAAAAACCAAAAAAAAGGAAAGTGTGAAGAAAGGCACCGTGTTATGATTTTATAAATCTCTTGAATGTTCAATACTAGGAAATGAACCGAGTCTCCTGGCTGTTTCTGTCCTCATTCTATCATGTTTACACAGGTCATGAAAAGTTGAAAATTCCTCTGCACACCTCAAGAGGGCATGAGAATGAAAAGGGCAAATCATACTACAGTTCAGTAAAAAATAGTTTTAATCTTGTGGATTCTCTGAAAATGTAGCCAGGGCCCTCTGCTACCTCGGAACCCCTCTTTAAGAGTGGCTGATTTGATCTATCTCTACTATCTTTTATCTGACAAATGTGGAAATGAAAGGTTAGTGGGATGGTGGAACTTGCCAAAAACTAGGAGAAGAGAATTTCTCACATAACTGTACTAGCAGTAAGAAAGGCTCTTGTGCACTGGGCTTTTACTGTGTGCTGAGCACTAGGCCCAGTACTTTATGTGGTTATTTCAGGTAGGGTTGAGGGATCAGTGCTCTTGAAAAGTAGAGATGAAGGAAGTTGGAGGTTAGTCATGGAGGACTTCCTTTGTGGTCTCACTCTGAACATCTTCCCCAGCAGTTTTGCAGTGAATCTGGCCAATCTACTAGAATAATTTCCATGATAGATGATTCCCTAAAAATTCAAGGTATTTGTGAATTGATCAAATTGGTTAAATTTGTCAATTTTCCAAAACCTTCTTTTAAGGAAGATTTTTATTGAATATAGCTAATGAGTATGAATACATTCCTTTTGAATGTAGTCAATGATTACCTTCCTAAGATAGGCTGTTTTACTATGTTCGCTGATAATACTCAATGAATTTATACTTCTTGAATACTGTTATCCAAAAATTTATTCAAGATATTTTAATTATATTCAAGATTCTGCTTAATAAGATATTCAAGATCTATTCTTCACTAGAAAGTAGTCATAAGAAAGCTAAACAGCCCCCATGATATTTAGCTGCAGACAAATTGAGCTTAAAATGCTACTGAGAATAACATTCACTGAATACATTCATGTCTAATTTATTAAGAAGGCCATATTCATATTCATTGAATATACTCAAGAAAGCTAGTCTTCAAGAACATTCTTGGCACATTTAGCCAATTAGTGTATTGCAGGTCTGGGTTTCAGCCAGGTATCAGTCTGGAAGCAGGCACATTGCAACTACTGCGAGTGTCATCTGACAAGTCCTGCTAGAAGGCTATCAGTTGCCCTTGGAGTCTCAAAGGACAGGTAAACATTGGTGTGTTCCCAAACACTGCTTTGACGCTTTGGTGACTGTTGTGAGCAGAAAAAATCAGGAAAAAAAAAAAAA
>PVIR01026524.1:0-23789 GCA_004026965.1 Petromus typicus | reverse complement strand
CAGCAAAGGAAACCACCAACAGTGCAAAAAGGCAACCAACAATGTGGGAAAAAAATCTTTACCAGCTGTTCCTCAGACAAAGGGCTACTATCTAGAATATATAAAGAGCTCAAAAAAATCAGCCCACCCAAATTTAATGACCCAATTCAAAAATGGGCATCTGAAATGAACAGATATTTTTCAGAGGAAGAAGTAAGAGTAGCTAAGAAGCATATGAAGAAATGTTCAACATCATTAGTCATTCGAGAGATGCAGATGAAAACAACACTGAGATTTCATCTCACTCCACATAGAATGGCTGCCATTTCAGAATCACCCAATGGCAAATGTCGGCGAGGCTGCGGAGAAGAAGGAACCCTTCTCCACTGTTGGTGGGACTGTAGACTCGTATAACCCCTGTGGAGATCAGTTTGGAGATTCCTCAAAAAGCTAGGATTGGAGGTCCCATTTGACCCAGCCATTGCCCTGCTAGGTATATACACACAAGAATTAAAAGACTCATATCACAGTGACATATGTGCACCCATGTTTACAGCAGCCCAATTTGTGATTGCTACATCTTGGAAACAACCCAAGTGTCCATCAGGAGACTGAATAAAAAAGCTGTAGTTCTTCTACAGAATGGAGTATTACCCTGCCATAAGAAATGATAAGTTTGAATCATTTCTATTTAAATGAACATACCTTGAGGATATCCTCATAAGTGAAATAAATGGGCACAGATAGGTACATATCGCATCTTTTCTCTGGTATGAGAAAATAAAGATGTAAGTGAGTCCTAGAATTGTATGTTATGTATTGTGAAATAGAAAAATGTAAAATAGGGAGAAGGGGGGAAAATGATGAGATTGTAACAAAAAAGTAAGGAAACAAATTTTATGTATACGGGGGGGTGGTAGGGTGGGTAGAGCTATGGGAAAAAATGAGAATTAAGTTGTGTCTTATACTGGTACAAATCCCCATTGTGGAGTTCAATCATGATGCGTATATGTAATGTACCAATAAAGATTAAAAATTAAATATATAACAAAAGCTTTAAACAAATGAACTTTATAGATGGCTGCAGATTGTTCTACCGAACAATAGAATACACATTCTTCTCAGCAGTACATAGAACTCTCTCCAAAGTGAGCCACAAACCACATACTATCTAACAGACATGATAAATAAATGCAAAATAAATGAAATTATGCCATGTATTCATCAGATCATAGCATAATTAAACTAGAATTCAATAGAAAAAGAAAACACAAACTATGCAAACACATGGAAATTGAACAATGCACTCTTAAATTACTAATGGGTCACAAAAAGAAGCAAGAAAGAAATGACAATTCTTAGAACTAAACAATAATACCAGTATAGCATACCAGAATTTATGGGGCATAATAAAAGTAAACTAAGAAGGAAGTTAAAGCAGTGAATATATAATTCACAAATACAGATCAACACCAAATAAATAACCTAACGATGCATCTCAAAGTCCAAGAAAAACAAGAATAATCCAAATCCAATGCTAGTATGAGGAAAGAAATTATAAAGATCATAGTAGAAATCAATGAAATTGAGCCTGTAAAATTATGAAGAATCAATGATACAGAGCTGTTCTTTGAA
This sequence comes from Petromus typicus, assembly GCA_004026965.1. Classification (NCBI taxonomy): domain Eukaryota; kingdom Metazoa; phylum Chordata; class Mammalia; order Rodentia; family Petromuridae; genus Petromus; species Petromus typicus. The sequence goes on along the minus strand of PVIR01026524.1, from coordinate 22,175 downwards.
ATAATAAACTAGACAAACCTTTAACCAATCTTAGCAAAAAAGGAAATACAGAAAAGAAAAAAGAGAGAAAAGACCCAAATCAATGCAATTAGAAATGAAAATGATGGAAGCACAATAGATACTGCCAAAATTCAGAGGATTATTACCAACTATTTCACAAACCTGTACACCAATAAACTGGAGAATTCAGAAGAAATGGATTCATTTCTAGGTATATGAACTACCAAAACTGAGTCAAGAATACCTGGAAACACCTGGAAAACACTGAATAACCTACTAACAGACAATAAAATAGAAGTAATAAAAACCCTATAAACTAAGAAAAATTCAGATATAGACATAGTCAATGCTTAATTTTACAAAAACTCTAGAGAAAACCTAACACCAGTATGCTCCAAGCTCTTCAGTAAAATCTAAAGGGAAGGAGCTCTCCCAAAGTTATTCCTGGGAGCTAACATTACCCTGACATCCAAGCCAGTCAAAGATCCAACCAAAAAATGGAATGACAGGCTGATCCCTCTAATAAATATAGATGCAAAAATCCATAACAAGATATTGAACAAAAAGAACACAGTAAAAAGTCATGCATAAGTATTTTTAGTTGACTTTATTGGTACATTTTATACATACATTATGATTACATTCAACATTGAGAATTTGCACCTATACAAAACACATCTTAATTCTCATTTTTTCCTTTCCCTGCCCTCCCTACAACCCCGACTCCCTAATACAAGCTTTGTGTCCTTTTTTTTTAACTATCGAATTTTTCTTTCCCTGCTTTACTTTCCCCTCCATGCATTTTCCCCTTTCCTTTTGCACATTTTCTTTCCATTTCACATTACCTGTCATGCATTTTGACATTCATTTACACCTTCAGTTTTTCATACTACAGAAAAGATATGGTATTTATACGTCTGTGTCCTATTTATTTAACTTAAGCCAGTTTCATTCTAGTGATGCAAGGTTCAACATATATAAAACAATAAATGTAATACAAACTGAAGTAAGGACAAAAATTACAGCCGTCTTTGTAGAATGGTACCTCAGTCCACAAATTTAATTTTTTCTAGCATTTTGAAAATGATGGCCATGTGTGTGTTTGTGTGGGAAAGATGCCACAATCATGTTTGTCACCTGATGCAAAATTTGCAAACAAAAACAAATTTTGTCAAATGCTCCTGTTTGCAAACCAAATTGTCTGCAAACAAAATCATTCATGAACTAAAGTACTACTATACAATAGATGTAGGAAAAGCATTTGACAAAATTCAACATTCACTCATCATAAAAACACCAAACAAAACAGATGTCTCAGTTACTTTTCTCATTTCTGAGACAAAATATCCAACATTCAAAGTTAAAGGAAGAAAGATTTATCTCCCTAGTTTATAAAGGTTTCACTCCATAGCCAGCTGGCTCCAAGGCAGGGTGCTCTAGAAGAGGGTATCACAGAGAAGAAACTGTCCTTGAATAAGCAGGGCAGGCAGTAGGCAGCAAAGCAGCTTCTTTCCATCCTTTATATTGCATCCAGCCTGCCTACCTTTTGGGTGGTGGTGCACACAGCCAGAATGGGGCACCCTTAATCCCCACTTTATACAACCTCATCCAGCCACCTTTGAAATCCTCACCTAGGACCATGTGAGGCTTTGAAGGGATCTCTAGATACAGGCCATAATAAAAGGTATATATGGATCTTATCTCAATCTGATAAAAAGCCATTATGACAAACCCTCTGCCAACATTACATTAAATGGAGAAAACTGAAAATTTTATCTACTATTATCTGTCCTGTTTAGCAGAGCATTCAAGACAGTGGCAAGAATAATCAGCCAAGTAAAAGAAAGAGGAGGGCTATAGATATGTGTGTGTGTGTGTGTGTGTGTGTGTGTGTGTGTGTGTTCAAGTTACTGTTTGTAATCCTCTATAGAGACAACCCAAAAAAAACCACCAAAAGACTGCTAGAATTAATAAATAAATTCAGCAATGTAATAGGATACACTGGAGGAAAGACAGCCTTTTTAATACATGGTGCCTAGAAAACTTCCAACCCATATGTATTGAATCTGGACTCATACTAAACTAAAATCATATATTAAACTAAAATCAAAATAGATCAAAGATCTAAATGTCAAAACAGAAACAATCTGCTGGAAGATAAAATAGATTAAACTCTTGAAGTCATAGGTATAGGCTAAGACTTCCTAAACAGAATCCTGCTGCTCACAAATAGTACCAAGAACCAACAAATGGGACAATATCAAATTAAAAAGCTTTCTGCACAACAAAATAAACAACCAGCAGAGTGAAGAGACAACTTACAGAATGAAAAAAAATTCTGCGAGCTATGCCTCAGACAGCATTAATATCTAGAATATGAAGAACTCAAAAACCAAAATAAGTTAGTCAAAAGATGGGCAAATGAAATGAATAGCTTTCTCAAATGGCCAATAAATACATGAAGAATTGTTCAACATCACTGGCCATTAGAGCAAGGCAAATTAATAAGTTTGCACCTTACCCCAGAAAGAATTCCTATCATCAAAAAAAAAAAAAATCAAATTCTGGAGAAGCTGCATGGAAAAGGGTAACACTTCTACATTTTTGGTGACAATGTTTTCACTATGGAAATCAATATAGAGATTCCTCAAAAAGCTGCCACTAGAAATTCTACTTGATCCAGCTATTCCTCTATCCCAAAGAGTTAAAGATGATGATTCAGGGACATCTCCATTTATAGCAGTGCAACTCATAATAGCTAACTCTTCAAAGCAGCCTATATGTGCATAATAGGTGAGTGGATAAAGAAATTGTGATACAGTGGACCCTCAAGTTACAATTCGCCTGACATACAAACAACTCGAGTTACTTAGGCTAATGGAAGATTCATCTGCCTCTTGTTATCTATAGCATGTACCTAGATAAATATCCAGATCTCACCTGCATTGACCTACAACCAACTTCAGTTATAACCTGCCCTCAGGAACCAACTGAATTCATAAGTCAAGGGTCCACTGTATTTATATAAAATTGAGTGCTACTCTGCCATAAAGGATGAACTTGAGCCATGTGTAAACCTTGAAACCATGTTAGGTGAAATAAATCAGACACATAATCTTAAATTTGAAATAGTTTTTATTATATAAAAAACCCAAAATATAAATAAGAGCAAAATACAAGCTAGATAATATTAGGTAGGGAGATAGATCTTTCTCAAATTGAAGGGATACTGACAGACTGAAGGAGGATGCGGGAAACGAAAGGGAATGCAAAAGAATTAAGATGTGTGGGATAGGGATTTAGCTCAGTGGTTCCAGCATCTGCCTGGCAGGTACAAGGTCATGAGTTCATCCTCAGTAAGCATATACCATAATGCCAGGCATGGTGACTCACACCCACCAGCAATCAGTACCACACACCAAAATGTTGGGCATGGTGGCTCACACCTGTAATCCCAGCACTTGGGAGGCAGAGGCAGGAGGATTGATGTGATTTCAAGGCTTGCCCAGGCCAAGCCCTGCCTGCTCAAACTCGCCAAGCCTTCCAAGGAGCTTATGCTGATCTCCCCAGCTAGCACTGGTTCTGGCCAGTAAGTACAGGCTCTAAGGAGCCCACAACACAGCAGGGGAGACAGGAGGCTGCACCTCTAGAGCACAGTAGGCTCTACAGGAGCTGGGGGGTGCCTGGTGAAGGGGTGGTGGAGGATAGCTGGGCTAGGGGAGGGAGCAGTATCCCACAGAGGCAGCAAACACTTAGCCAGAGAGAGGCCCTGGGACCTCAGGCAGAGCTCACCTTTCACCTCAAGGCATCAAGAGGAACCCTAATCAGGATCGTGTGCAAGGGGACCACACTGGCAATGACAACTGGGCTGGACTATAGAGGACATATAGGGACCGTGAAAAGTAGGCCTCAGTCCAAGGGAAATGAGGCTGGAGGAATAGAGAAGAGATACATGTGAGTGGTACTCTGAGGTCTCCATGGTGGACAGTGTACCACAGGAGGAACTCACCGGTGTTTATTCACATACAGCTTGAGGGGCCAGGCCCATGAAATGCCCAAAGAGCCACATTCAGATAGTGACCAGAAAGAAGCTCCTATGTGCAAAGATGCCCCCACGGGGTGCGGGCAGGAAGGCTAGTATGGCACCCATGGTAGTCACCGAGGTCAGGATTGGGCAGGAAGCACAAAGGGCAGGTCCTCAGGGGTCATGGCAACTCTTATCTGAGGCAAGGTACAAAGGTGGGGGGTGTCCACTCCCCAGGGTGGCCAACAGGGCAGTGAGGACCAGCAGACTGCAGATACTTTATTTAAGGACATTTTCTGTGCTTCCAAAAACAAAAATATTCATGGTAACATTAGCTAGTTACCATGTAGTAAGAAAAATACAGCACTCCACAATATGTGTCTTATCTTCCATCCACCCTCACAGAGCCATCTTGTCCAACCCTAACATACTATCACACAACATAGGAGCAGGGTGGAGGGATAGGATGGCGGCCCCTCTGTCCTCCAGGACACATTGTTTTGTCCTGCTATCTAAGCTTCAAAGTGAAGGGTATGGTAGTGACTTCAACGTGCCCTGGGTGACTTTGACAATTTGTTGAATAAGGAAAAATAAAGCTCAGAACTTTAGTTCTGCATAAAGGAAGCTGAACCCCTCCTCTCCTATTCACATATGGGTACATAATGCCAGTAAGCACAGCACCTATCTTGTCACCATAACAGATGCTGGCCTGAGGGTAAATCTGACAGTTAGGCGGAGCCCAGAGATCCTAAGCAACCTTCAGCCTTAACCAAGTTGGGGCCTCGTGACCACTAATGTTTTATTAACCAAAGAAACATCCCCACAAAGCCAGTTCTGCATGGTTTCCCACTGCCAGCTGCTGAAAGGTGAGACAGGTGTGTAAACAGTCACCTGGCCCAGAACCTTCTCCTTGTACTCCTGCTTGGCCACCCTGCACCCCAGCCAGGTAGGATGAGCTATATGTGTCTGGTGGGTATATCACCTGGGGCAAGTCTGCCCCAGGTGTAACTTAGCCTGGACAGTGAGCACCATTTGTCACTATTTGCTCTAAGACACCATGTGGAGGTACCTAAAAGTCCTAGGTATTTGGCTTCAACCTCAACTATTCTTGCGATCATTCCTACTTTCCAGAGGAGGCCACAGAGATCCTGAGAAACAAAGGAGCCTGCAAGTGCCAGCAGGGCAGCTGGGACAGGCAAGGCAGGACAGGCTGGCCCTGAGCTCTTGCCACCTCCCCTGCAATGTCCCTCCCAGGCAGCATCCCCTGTCCTTTCCAGACCCACGTGATCAATTAGCACCTTGAGCTTCTGGGCCTTCATTCTGCAGGACAGCTCTGACTGCCACCTGCATGGGAGAAGGAAGTGGCCCAGAAGGCTGAATAGGTAATGTGTACAGTGACACAAAAGGATTGTAAGAAGGCCAGAGAGTAGTTCAAAAGCACAGGCTGTGGACTGGGAAGGTGAGTTCTGGCGTAACTTTGAAAGATCACTTTGACATTAGCTCAGAGAACCAGCCATCAGGGCAAGATAAGGACCCAGGGTAGGGCAAATGCAAAGGACCAGGTGGTCACAAAGCAGGGGTAAGAAGTGCACAGAGAGGACATATCAAAATGAGAAAGGACAGAGAAACCAGTGGAAGGTTGAGGGCTGGGGCATAGGTGCGTGCTGAGTCCATGAAAATGGAGGCCAGCCCTCAGTGCCCCTCAGTTAGCCCAGGGCAGCTCTGGAGAGACACCTGGGAGATCCAAGGCACTAAGAAGAGAGTCCAGGCTGTAGTACAAGCAAGACCAGCTAGAGGGAAGAAGGGGCAAAAGCCAGGCTGGCAAGAAGCAGGTGCCAATGAAGACAGAAGCCCAGAAAAACAAGGACCACAGGGTGAAAAGGAAACTTTTAGAAGGACAGAAAAAGCTCAACCATTAAAAAAAAAAACAAAAAGCATAGAAAAATCTAATCAATTCCAAGAAAAAGCCAACTTACAGCTACTAGAATGACCAGAAACAAACAAACCAAAAAAAGGCAGTGACATTGCACAGAGGGTAGAAAACATGGAATCCAAGACACTAATGGAAATGTGAAATGATACGGCCCCTTGGGACCCAGCAAGTCCAATCCTAGACATGCCCAGAGCAAACCCCGTATCAGAGAAACCCACACAGGTTCACAGCAGCAGCATTCACAGTGACTAGAAAGAAATGAGCCAAATGCCCAGTGAGGACAATAAGTCTGTCCTCTCCTGGACCAGGAACAGAGGGTTGTAGCTGGGACTCAGCTGTGGCATAAGAGATATGTGAAGCTTGGTGTCAAACAGCCATTGCTTCTCTGTCCATCCTTTACTCCTACCTTCCAATAATGGCTGCACAGTCCTGGGTAAAGGCCTAGGTGGGAAGGGCCTGTGAAAGTGCTGACTTTTATATCCCCTCCTGTGTGAGGGGCACCTTTGACTCTCCCTGCTCAGTTAGGGCTGCTCACTATCCTGCAGACGGGTCCTTAGCTCCCATAGCTGTGTCTCAGGCCACCTCTGTGGAGTTGCAGGAAGGTACCTGATACATGACACAAGGATGGAGGAATGGCTTCAGTTCTTCATCCACTTCCTCCAAGCCTGCAGCTCCCTCTACCCCCAGTGAAGGTCCTGACTTGCCATCCCTCAAGAGCTCAGAAAGGGAACTCCCTATCTGGATCTTCCATGGGGAGGCTAGGAAGTCAGCTGTCTATACCCAAAGCAGTCACATGTCCATACCAGACTTCCATAAGGCCCTGCATTCACTTGAGGCTTGGTTCTTCCAGGTGAGAATCTTTAAAGGGGTATGAATCAGGAATGAGGAAGAGGCCGGGATCCTTCCAGTCTAGGCCTAGGGACTGTGCAGATAAGGGTGTGATAGCCCCAGAATTCCTACACAACTCTGACTTGTCATCCACCATGCCACTCCTTTCTAGAATTTTCCATTGTTTTTCCAGAGCTTTCCAAATGCTCTGAAGTCAAACCAAACAACTTACCATGGCCTCCAGGTCCTGCATGGAATGGGCCAAGCCTAACTCATGGTACTATCTCTTCTTTCCCTTGCATCTGCTTGTCCCGCACCAGAACACTCAATGGGTATCAGTTACCTCCTGTGATTTCTGAAACATATATGAGGCCTGTGGCCATCTTAAAAACAGCCAAAAAATTGTCTTGACACTTGTCTCCCTAACAGATGGTATTTATGCCTTTCTCCTTGAATCTGAGCAGGCTTTGGCCAGAAGAGGATGGAGGATGACACTGTGCAATTCTGAAGTGGACCATAAAGGAAGCATTGTATCTGCCTTGTTTTCTTTTTTTTAAGGTTTTTTGAGACAGGGTCTCGCTTTGTAGTTCAGGCTGCCCTGAGCTCAGCCTCCAACTCACATCACAGCAATCCTCCTGCCTCTGCCTCCCAAGTGCTGGGACTACAGGCGTGAGCCACCATGCTCTGCACTGTGGTATGTGGTACTGGTTGCTGCTGGGCGTGAATCTCCACGCCCAGCATGGTATGTGGTTACCAGGGAATCGAACCCAGGCCCTTGCGCTTGCAAGACAGGCACCAGAACCACCGAGCTAACTCCCCGGCCCAATATCTGCCTTGTTTTCTAGAAAACTCACAACAACCTTACACTGACAAGTGAAAAGGTAGTAATGTGGCAGCCTTGCTAGCAGGAAGCCAACCTCCCCAAAGACATCATGTATTGTGCCCATCAGATCCCGGCACCTGAGCTACCAGGTGGAGGACCAGCACAACCTAGCATATGAGCCAACCCAGCTCTTCCAGCTGGTAACCCAGTACAGCTCAATGCTTGAGCCATCCAAAGTGCTGGAGGAAGCCTCCAGATGCACCACCTCCAGACTTCCACTCCCCACAAGGCTTCAAGTGGTCCAGGCTTCAGCCCTAACATCATGGCACCAACACGGATCTCCCCAGTGTAACTGCTAAACTCTGATTCACCAACTTCACGGGCTTTATTACTCACTATCTTCAAGGTCCTGAGTCAGGTCTGGCCCTGAGGATATTTGGAGATTTCTCCTCAGTAAATTCTCATCGATGTATTCCATGTCCAAAGGTCAACAGCATCTCCCAAGAGCAAGCCCAAGAGAACACACAAATACCACTCCACTGCCTTGGAGCAAAAGGAATCATGCTTCTTCCCAGCTCTTCTCTTTCTGTGTTCCAGGAAAGCCTCTGCCTCAGGACTTCAGTTTCTTCATGTGTAGTTGAGGGGCCTGGTTTTGGTCAGTTGGCTCTGCTTACATCTCTGCACCTAATGGCAGCTCTAGAAGCCAGTCTTCAGCCTTCCTTTTCATCACCTGAAGGATCAGGCTTAACTTCACTATGAGAACCCTTCCAATAGCAGGTGATAGGGGAATGAACATGGGTGCATCTTTTCCCCCATGGTTCTCAACACCATAGTATGCAGACTTATTAGACCTGGAATAAGCTGCCATGTGGTCTCACAGTTCTGTCTTGTGGGACCTCCTACAGCAGCATGATGGGCTGTTAGGACTAAGGCCATCTAAGAACTGTGCACAAGAACCATGGCGATGGAATACCTTGATCCAAGTATTCTTAATCCCTTCTGGGGCCCATGTGACAAGCAAATCTCAAGCCAAGGGCAAGAATGTGCTGCTTGTGGAGCCCAGAGCTTGGCCAATATGGCTCCATCACTGCCCATGGGCTAGGTAAACCCTTAACGTTACTTCTAACTCCACTGCCCAACCACCTCAGATGCAGAACTCAGATGCACTTCAGGGTCTTTGTATCCCTCACTGTAGCAGGGAGGCATCACTAAGTGCTATTGATAAGATCCAAGAAGGTGGCCCATAAAATTTTCATTCTGGAAATCCTGGGAAAGCAAGGCCTCTGACACATACCAGAAGTGGGGTGCTGGTCCATCATACCCTCTTCATGCCTCTACAGATCTATTACTTTCTAAAGAAGGGACTAGAGCCCAGAAAACTTCAGGAACAGAACAACCCAAGCCATCCCAACAAGGAGAAGTGAGTGGCCAGGTCAGGAGGGTAGGGTAAAATGGACATGTAACTAGTCCTGAAGTCCACTGCTCACATAACACCTCCAAGGGCAGGGACCAGCCCACTGTATCCACCCAGTCCATTTACCGTGTGCCGTGTGTGTGTGTGTGTCTGCCTCCAGATTCAACTGTTCCATTCCCCTCTCTCATATGCTCACTTTCCCTAACTCCAAAATCAGCATCTGAGCTCCATAAAACATCCTGCAAATTAACAAACCTTCCTGTATGCAGCCTGTCAGAGCACTGGTCCCTCCCCACTGGGATAGGCCAAGGCACTCCAGCTGGCTCAGGGGATTGCTACAACTATAACACACCCACTCACACCAGCCAGATCAGCTCAGCCATGGCTATTCCAGAGCTTGCTGCACACCAAGCCTCAGACAGGCCTCTCCTGTGTCCACATAAGGTCAGAGCCTACTGTCCCTTCACAGACAGGAGCACCAGGCATCCAAGCTGCCCAGCCCACCCAGTATGGCTGTGATTGGACCTTCCACTTTTTTTATCACCATGTAGCTGTTGCTTCATTTCCTGCCCTTCCCTGCCCTCAGATAACACCTTGACTTTTCTGCCCTGTGGGGCTGGGCCTCTGGCCAGCCTGGAAGCAAGCTTTGGAATTTTCCTTAGCCCCACAACACAGCTTCCCTAACGAGTTGCTTGATGCTTCCACAGCATCCTGGGTTACTACTGGGCTTCCCAAGACCAGACCAGCAGGGTCTCTGATACCACTGATGCAAGGGATCACCTACAGGGCCAACATGCTCTACTCTAGAAGCCTGTGATGGGCAGGCCCAGGGAAGGGCCATTCAGTGCTGACAGTGTCATGCAAGATGAGAATAGGCTTCACCATGAGGCCCAAATGAAGCTGTACTAAGGCAGAGGCCTATCATTTTCCCCTGAGCTCAGATAACCTCCTCCCAAAGCAGCCCTGAAATGTCATTTTTTTCATAAACAAGGGCAATAAGGGATACAAGTGCTGTGGGCTTTTAAAATGGCCTTATCTGACCAAATACAAAGCTGTAAGGTTTTTTTCTTTTTCCCTCTCTGTCAACATGGAGAAAAATAAAGAGTTGGCAATCCCATCTTAGTCTCATAGTTATTTTTAAATCATTAGCAGTCCATAATATGCACATATCAGATGGGGTCATGCAAGGCCCTGGAAGATCATAACAAGCCAAGGAGAACTGCAGCCTGTTTAGGGATAAGCACGCAGAGAAAGGGAAAGATGTTTTGGGGACCTCCCTCAGACCACAATTGTGCACTACAGACAGTGTAGGCCAGGCCTTTGGACCAAGAAGTCTCTGCACTATGTGTGGACAGCACTGTCCTCTCCAAGGCCCACAATCGGGGATGCTGTCCTCCAGCTAAACCGAGAGGCAGTCCAGGACCCAGCGGTGAGGGCTATCTACCCGATCTCTAGTGACCAAGCCAGGAAATAGGTAGTGACACAAAGTTAAATAAACATCACTGAAAACTATTTGTAACACTGAAAAATGATAACAGCTCGGTTTTATGACTTAAATCGTGTGAATTCAGGAACAACCTTAGCACCCCCACTGCGCATGTCTTCCACAGGCATCTGACAAGGAGTATGCATATCACACCCCAGGGTGTAAAGAACAGGCTCCAGAATGGTATCCCCAGTACATGATTCTACAGAATGTGTACAGATTTGAGAAAAAGCTGCCAGGAGACACCACATGTCAACAGTGGTTCCTCAGACACCCTGCGAATCAAAATTTCCTAAAATGGGTATGTGGTGCTCTCACAATCAGAAAATAATTTTATTTTAAAAAGAACTAAAAGGGAAATCTCCAAATAGAACTACTTAGAACACTTACACCTGCCACACAGTACTCCCCAAGGAAGAACAGTTTCTGCTACTTTTGAATAGACCTGGTGTGATGACAGACATCTCTAATCTTTGCCCAGAGGTTCAGTGTACATAGCTCTATGCTGGGGATACAGAGCAGGTGGCAGAGGACAGGCCCTAGCAACAGGCATCTCAATGCAGTAGGCCCAGTGAACAGGTGTGCCAGGCAGGACAGCATCACATGTCACTGAAGACTGGGATCAGGCTGGGCCCATGGACAGCTAGGACAGCACCTACCGCATGATCTGAGAAAGCAATGGTCCCCAATCTGCCAATATCCCTCAGACTCCAGGGTGCCTACAACCCTAACCAACCTGCAAAAGACAGGCACATACTTCCCACAGGGAGAACATCTTTCTCCTTCAACCACCACGGCCCTGGATTAGCAGACAGCCTACTTTGCTAGGAGGTCACTGCCCACAGGAAGTAGTAAAAGACACAAGGAACAGAGGCTCCTCCTCACCACTGTTGCACCCTCCATGTGTGGCCACCACAGCACAGGCAGGACATGGAGTACCCCTCCAGGGCCAGTACAGACCACTTATACAGCCTGAACACCAGGACCCATTGGCCTCAAAGCTAGCTCAGTGACCCTTCTCAACAGAGCCCACTCTGAACAGCACTGTCCCCTCATCTATCTCTAGGCCCCAGGACCACCCAAGGAGCTCTCCAGAGTACCTGCCTCAGACCTCACTCATGTTATCAGAAGGCTTCTCCTCAGCTCCTGGGCATACATGGTGTGGCTCTTACCTCTGTTCTCTGACTTCTGCTGGTCTGAGGGAACTCAACTGTTCAGAATAGATGCAGGAGGAGCCAGGGCAAATGGAGCAGAGATGGAAAGAGCAGAGGAGCTAGGCAGCCGCAGCAGCACAACCTGGACAAACTCCACCCTGCACCAAGGCTGAGTCTCCATTTCAGGAGATGGCTGTGACCCAGTCCTGGAAGCTAGAACTGGACTGCAGGAATTCAGGGCCAGGGCAAGGCCACAGTCAGCCGGGCTCTAATGTCACCTCAGTGGCCATGTAACCAGGAGGGAAAGGCAGGCAACAGACATACCACAGAAATTCATTCAGAAGATGTTGGCTGATGTCTACTGGCACAGCTCCTAGAAGTCATTGCCCTCAACCTAAGCTGCTGAAAGAAGGTAAGTTTAAGAGGGACCCACCTCCAACCACTCTAGTGGCTCCCAAAGGACTCTCAGATACACAGCTGCCCAGTGCCCAACCCCTGCCTCCCAGTTCAGCCTCTACAAGGTCAATGAGAGTTGGGGCTGGACACCTGTCCCTGCCTTCCCATACTCAAGCTCCTCACAAGGAAGGGACACCACAGCACTACGCTCCCATGCCATATACACACACACCAAGAGACACAAGGACTTCTGTGCCATAGAACGAATGCTCAGAGCAACATTACTGCTTGGTGAGGTGAGAAGGTGAGATGCCTACACACTCACCAGCTGACCAGCAGAGGAGAGTGAGACCCATCTGGCCAGAGAGCAGGACAGTGCCTGTGACAAGGACAGGATTGCAGACAAATTACACAGTTGATGCAGATGTGTCCCTAACACAGTGCTCAGTGACAGAAGCCACATAACCAGAAACAACAAATCAATGGAAACAGCAAACTGAGGCTTCCAGACAGATCAGAGGTGGGAGGAGGGTAATCGCTAACAGCCTGGGGTTTCTCTTTGGAGTGATGAAAATGTCCTAGAATTAAAAGGTGGTCATGATGACACAACCTTGCAAGTATAGTAAAAAACTACTGAATGGAAAGTACACTTTAAGATGGTTCAAAGGACAAATTTCCTACCACACAAATTGTATCTCAACAAAACCATGGAGAACACTGTGAGGACACCCCAAATTCTGGTTGAGGACACTCTGATGCTACTGGGACAAGTTATGGAATGACATGGCCATTACAGTGAAAGTCTGCAAACCATGTGCAGCAGAATACCTGCCCACCCCTGTGGCAGCAAATTTACCTGGGGCCTCTACAAAGAGAAACAAAACATGGGTCCTGAGCAGCTGCACAAGAAGGTTCATAGCAGCTTTATTCCAGCAATCCAAAACCTGGAAAGAATACAAATGACCACAGGATGTGGGAGAATGAACAGGCACATGTACCACAAGCACAACAATTCCAGGAAACATGGGAGGACAGAAGGCACACGTGCTCTGGGGAAACAGCATCGAGCATACATGGGAGGACAGATAGGCACATGCGCTCTACATGTAAGAGTGTCCAGCAGACATATGAGGAGGGACAGGTACATGTACCTCATGTACAACAGTGTCCAGGGGACATGAGAGGACAGACAGGCACATGCTCACCACAATGTCCAGGGGACACAGAAGATGAATGATACACATACCCACATACAACAGAGCTCCCCAGGGCAGCACGTGAATCTCGGGCTCATCATGCCAGACACCAGCATACATTTCTCCTACAAACAAAAGTAACCCACGGCCTTCGGCTGGGATAGAGCGAGGAGAGTGAACTCTCAGGTGAGGGGTTCTGTGCAGGTCTGTGTCTGCGCAGGAAGTGTCACCCAGGATCAACTTTACCTGGAAGGAAGTGCAAGGCAGTTCATAGAAGGACAGAGTGAAGGTTTTAGGGGATTCTGAAGTGCAGACAGTGGGCAGATATGCGAGGTCAATGGGAGGAAGATCAGGGAGACCTAAGAGAAGTACATGGGTGCTCACTGTGCCACTCTTTCCATTTTTCTCAGTGTTTACAATTTTCCATGATGTAAAATTAAGATGGTATGAGTTGTGCCAAGGGAGTGGGGGTGGGAAACATTAAGATGCCACGAGCCCCTCCAAACACTTGTACTTTGAGCCTGCCTAAGTAGCCTAGCGCACAGCAAATGGTCACCTGCCTGGGTCTGGCATCTGACCTCTCTCCAGGATAGGCCCCAAACCCAGCTCTCGCAGAGTCAGCTGTAGAAGGTCAGGGACTACAGAGATTCCTTGATGCACTGGGCTTCCTGGGGCTCTCGGGTTTACAGGCCTCCAGGTCTGCCACACTCACAGTAAAGGAAGGTTAGGGACGGTGGCCATCCAGGCCATCTCCAGAAAGGGGCCAGCTCAGTTCATCATCCTGACCTGGGAAATGGCATCTGGCCATGCAGCGCTCATTATTCCAAGGCAGGTAGTGAGTTCTCAGACCTAAGATAACATCATCGAAGCCCAGCTTTGAGGATGACAGCAATGACAATAGCAGTGACAACAAGAAGGATGGCTGGACAGCAAGCTGTGCCCATTGGCTGGAGGCTCCACTGGACACTACAGGCAGACCTTCCAGCATGAGAAGCACACAGCCTACCTATTAACAGATAGGAAAGCTGAGGGTAAAGGCAAGGCTTCTTCCCAAGTTCACGCTACCTGCCCAAGGTCACACCACCTGGAAGAGTGAAGGGCTGAGCACTGAGCTCCTGAAGAGTCGTATCAACAGTCCAGCAGTCCTGCAGGCTAAGGCTGACTAGCACAGCCACCAAGGCACGAACTCAAAAGTCCACACGGTCAAAACGCTGCCTATGTGATGGCTTTGCTAGGACTAGACTCAGAGCTAGAGGAGGAGCACGCTGAGCTGTCTAAATAAACATCTCCTGCAGGGGGCAGGATCCCATGCAGGCAAAGCGCTTTTCTCACAGCTACTCCTCAGCCACCTGCATTAGGCCCAACACTGCAGGGCACTGGCTCACTGCTGAGGGAACCCCAGGGGGCAGAGGCTGGATACTTGCATCACCACAGTCACCCCACCATCCCTCACTGAGTGTCCTCCAGGAAAGCTGCTGGGCGTCCTCCTCCCTGAACAGCAGGCTCACAGAGCACCCTAGCCAGCCCTGGATGATCTTCCAGCAGTCATGTGGAGCTCACAATAATGAGAGGATCAGGAAGACAGAGCTCTGACAAACAGCTTTGAGCAGAAGCAGGTGTGAGTCAGATACAAACGAGCAAGAAGCAGACACAAGCAATCACACAAGGCCTCAGAACCCAGCACTTTCATACTGCAAGGCAGGGAGATTACCTAGCAGCCCAACATTTCTGGTTGAAATCCTTCCAATGTGTCGAAGAGCTAGCTCTCTGTCCAGGTCTCCACATATCCCACTCTTACTTTCTGATCAAAGATCAAGCAGCGCCTCTGGCAAGGTTCTCTGGTGATCAAGGTCAGCTCCATGCCTTATGCCCCTGACTGACAATGAGGAGATAAGAGAACTTTCTGTGGGAGGGCAGAAGACTTGAAGGGACCCATCTTCCACACAGTGAAGTCCGACAGCCATGGCCTGGTTCAAACTAGGTCCTTCCACACCCGTCATGGTAGGCCCTAGTGTGTTCTCTTTGCCCCCTAAGGCTACATGCTGCTTCCTCTCACAAATACCTATTCCTATCTTAAGGAACTATCAGGGCTCTCTTCCTCTCTAGAAGCCCCAAAGTGCTCTGTGCTGGACCACTGGTGGGTCCCTGAACACTTCCTATAGCTGTCACTGCACCAACACATGCAGGTAGTAAGAGAAAGCTGAGCTGAGGGCAGCTTTAGAATCACTGCAAGTGGGCAGAACCAGCAGGGCTGATGGAGTTGCCCGGCCTACTGCACTCCTTACCAGGAAGGAGCTGGAGATGCACAGAGGATTGCTGTGTGCACTTCTGCCAACTGCAGAAATGTCAGGGAGGCAGAGTTCCAGCTGCAGTGAGGAGGGGCCAGGACACACCTGGCTCTTATCCCCAGTGGTTGTGCTAGGCCCTGGCTGAAGGAATCAATTCTCCCTCCTGGCCTCCAAGACAGGCCCATGGCTCTATGGGGACATGGCTATGTAGTACAGCAGACAGCAGCATTCAAGGTGGAGACCCCTGTCACATGCCCCAGCCACAGTCTAAACACACACATACACACACGCACACACACACCTGCCAGTCGAAACAGGATGCCTTCAGACATGTAACTCCCAATCCAGCTGCCCACCCACACATTATCTGGACTCTGACAACTTCATTATTTTCACCTATAAAGTTGGGATAATGTCCACTTCCCCACAAGACACAGGGGAAAGCAGACAGCATGCAGACCCTTGCCTTTTTTCCCATCTACAAAAAGACATTAAAGATCTCTTTGTTCCAATAATTCTTCCTCTTAGCCAATACCTATGACCAGGTTTTCCAATCTACTGTAGTCAGGGTGAAGATAGGGTTGTTTGCTATGGAAGAATAAGGAAGAGGCAGCCCAAGGAAGACAGCAGGTCACCGAGAGTCAGCAAACGATCAAGACCTATCCAGCAGTTGACCACATGTGGTTGATTTTTACAGAGCTATGTGCGCGCAACAGAAATTGAAGGGTAAATAGAAAGTAGAACTGAAGATTTTTTTAAAAACCCAGTTCTCATGAAATAACATTATATAGCAGTAACAATGTATCTGCCATAAAGAAGCTGCAGGGCCCAAAATTACCCTTCTCTGTAAATGGCTAGAAATTGGATGAAATTTCAGAAACAACTGTCTGGCACTACCTAACATTTAGTGCATATTTTAAATCTGAAAGAATAAAAGAAAATGGGTTAAATCCTAAGATCATACAGCTTTATGCTATGAGCAATCCCAGACTGCTGATAAAGGAGGAAGAAGAAAAATGCCCAGTAGTCTCACAGGTTTAGGATCCACACTGAAGAACATCCAGGCACAGGTACTGGGGACTAGACAGGAGCCAAAGAGCTGCAGAGATCTGCACAGC
The DNA here is from genome assembly GCA_004026965.1 of Petromus typicus. Lineage (NCBI taxonomy): Eukaryota > Metazoa > Chordata > Mammalia > Rodentia > Petromuridae > Petromus > Petromus typicus. The sequence continues at coordinate 5,515 of PVIR01026524.1, read as the reverse complement.
GCCCAGGGGCTCCCACCAGAAACTCACGTGGTGAAGGAGACAGCACCTCTGTAGAAATAATTCCCAGCTCCCACCAACACTAGCAGAGTTCATGCCAGGCTCCCTTCTGAGTACTGGAAACACTGAGCGCACCCTGGATGAATAGAGGTTCTCCCTGCACCCTAGCAGTCAGCAGTGACCACAAAAGGGCCACCACACATGAAAAGTGGAGCCAAGTTAGCGCTGAGGAAAAGGCTACCTAGTGAGGCATTGAAAGATTTCAAACAATCTTTTAAAAGATCAGAGTCCTATTTGACCCTGCTATTCTTCTGCTAGGTATATACACAAAAGAATTAAAAGATTCATATCACAGCAACATATGTGCCTATAGCAGCTCAGATTATGATTGCTAAATCTTGGAAACAACCAAAATGTCCATCAACTACAGACTGGATAAAAAAGTTGTAGTTATTTTACAGATGGAGTATTACTCTGACATAAAAAATAAGACTGAGTCATTTATACTCAAAAGAATGTACCTTCAGGATATCCTCATAAGTGAAATAAATAGGTCACAGATGTGTAAATATCAGATCTTTTCCCCGGTATGAGAAAATAAATATGTAAATGATTTCTAGGATATATCCTATATATTGCAAAATAGAAAATATTCAAAGGGAAATGGCGTGAAGGGTTAAATAATGAGGGAAAAAATAATGAGATTATAATAAAAAAAAGAAAGGAAACAAAGCTTATGTGTATAGGGAGCAGGAGTGGTAGGGTAAGGTAATGGGAAAAAATGAGAATTAAGTTGTGTCATATACTGTTACAAATTCTCATTGTTGAGTGCAATCATTGTGTGTATTTGTAATGTACCAATAAAGATTTCAATAAAGAAAAGAAAAAAGATCAGAGTGACCCACAGGTAACTTGACTGCCTGTTGTGGCTTGTATCTACAGGTCCACCAAAGCCTCATGCAGTCCTGGATGGGGTTTTTCTGAGGTGGCTGGACCTAGACTGTGTCATGCTAGGATTAAGGATATGATGCTGTGATTGATTCACTATGCAATGCAAGGATTCAAGGTACCCGCACTGAGTGTGAATGCTAACCACGCTAAGGGTGGGTAGCCTGGATGGAATGTAAGGGACAGAAAGAGGGTTCCTGTCATTTCTTGCTGCTTTGCTACTTTGCTGCTTGCTGCCTTACTGCCTTCTGCCTGTCATGGACTGTTACTCTCCTATCACGGTCCTCTGCCATGCCAGCATGTCTTGGAGGCAGCCAACTATGAACTGAAACCTCTACAAACTGTGAGCTATAATAAACTTTTCCTCCTTTGATTGTGTATCAGGTGTTTTGTCTCAGCAATGAGAAAAGTAAATAAAACACTTGCTCTAGACTAAAGTCTAATCCTCCTCTGAAGGAATATAACTGAATCCACCATGAAAAGACACAAAGTTCATACAAAGACACAAAGTTACAAAGCATGATGCACATTTATGGTCCCAGCACTCTGAAAGGCTGAAGCAGAAAGATCACAAGTTCAAGCTCAGTCTGGACAGTTTACCAAGTTAGTGAAACCCTGTTTCAAAAGAGAAAAATAAAAAGGATTGAGAATGTAACTCATTGAGAATGTCCTCGGTTCAAACCCCAGTTCTATAACCAAAATAATAACAATAATAATAATAATAGATTACTAGACAAATGAATAAATAGGACACTGTGACTCCACCATGAGAAAAATGAGCCAGCAGGAATAGGCCCGGAAGTGGCGGAGAGGAGACGAGTAAGTAGAGAAAAACACCAAGTAGTGGTTGTAAAGCCCTGATGTGCAGTTACAAACAAGTTCAAGGATAGAGAGGGAAATGCAAAGAGTAAAGCAGGGAACAGATGGTGGGGAAATGACTAAAGATGGAAAAGGAGCACTGAGACTGAACATTCCACGGCTAGGAAGAGCAGTGCAGACACTGAAGAATAAAGGGCCAGTGAACCTGAACATAGAGAAGAGAAACCGAACAGATGAAACAGAAAAAGACTGAGACAAAGAATAGAGCCCCAGGAATCAGAGTCACATCAAGCAGTCTGGTATGTGTATGTGCACGCATGTGTGCGAACACACACACACACACACACGGTAGGAGAAAAGGGGAGGCATATCCAAGTAATCATTCAAAAGGAACCTCAGAAAATAATGACCCAAGCATCCACATTTATGAAACTATAAATTGCAAGAACCAAGAAATTCAACAAGTCTCAAGCAGTATATTAAAAACAAACAAACAAAAAATCCCAAGTCACAGCACAGTCAAATTGCAAAAAAACAGTCATTAGTTAGAAATCTCAAAAGAGGCCAGAGGACAACTATACATAACATGTAGAAGAACAAAATCCTATAAGGACTTCTTTGAAAGGCACCTTTAAAGTGCTGAAAGAAAAGAAAACTTTCAGGTGGCATTTCTTAGCCAATGAAAATGTATTTCAAAAATAGAGGCAGAATAAAGATTCAGCTGAGAGAATCTGTTCCAACCAGATGTGTACTACAAGAAATGTTAAAATGTTATTCAGGTCACAAGTGCCAATAAAAGGAAATTTGTATCTAAATAAAGAACTGAAGCATTCCAGAATGACAAATCAGAAGGTAAATTTAAAAAGATATTTACTTTTATTTTAAAAACTCAATGGATTATTAAAGAAAAGTCAATAGAATATGCTGTTAATGATAATCTGTTGTTACCATATATAGCAGTGAATGTGTGAAAATAATTATAAAGAAGACTAAGAGAGAAAATAAAAGTAACTAAGTAGGGTTTATACACTATTTGTGGATGGTTTCATATTACTTTAAAGGAGACTATGCAAAGGTAAAGATATGTATACTGTATTATAAATTCTAAAGCAAACCACTAAGAAAATAAATAGTAATACCTATTAAGCCAATAGCAGAAGGATAACAGACTACTGAATAACACTCAGTTACCTCCAAAATAGAAAAGAAGAAGAAAGAAAAAAGAAGAAAACAAAAGAGGAATGAAGAAGGCAAAAATCAAGACGGCAGATTTAGAACAAACATACTGGTATATTTACACTAAAAACAAATGTTCCAAATATGAGCTGGCTAATCCAATAGCCAGTAGCCATTTGTAGCAATCTAAATGTAAACTGTAATTAACTAAAATTATAAATTTAGTTCCTCAGCTGCAACAGTCACATTTCTAGTGCTGTTTAGCCACATCTGGCAAGTGGCTGCCATTCTGAGCAGCGCATGGAACATTTCCACCACTGCCAAAAGGTTGATCGGATAGCACAGCCCAACTATTCCAAATGAAAGCAGAGACTGTCCTATTAGACTAAAACTAAGAATATTACACAGTATGTATAAAACACTATTCTGTTTATATATAAATGTAGGTATAGCTAATAAATAAGATGATTGGAAAAATACAACATGCAAACCTAAGCTGCACAAAATCTAGAGTGGCTGCACAATATTAAGGGGCTACAATAGAACTCAAACAACAAACACAATCAGAAATAATAGAAGGACATTTTACAATGATAAATGACAACTAATCACAACAAATAATTCTAAAGTCAACTATCATTGCTGGAAAATTTAAACAGAGCACCAGCTGACAGAGTGGGAAAGAGAACCACAAATCTATAACTGCTCAGTGGCTGACACTCTTCTCTCCATAGCTAAGAGGACAAAAGGACAGAAAATCAGTGAAGCCACAGAAGATCTAGCACAGTACCTTCAAGTCATCTCAGCCTGAATGACTGGATAAAACAGACTCCAACAGTGGCTGTGCGCACATTCTCATCAGCGTGCATGGAACATTCAGTCTCCACATATTTGTGATAGCTGATTCCATATGAAAGACAGTCCCTGAACGCAAAACATTAACTAGAACAAGTAACACAAAGCTATCTGAGAGTATATATGATTACTTGAAATTAAACAGCACACATTTAAATAACTGAGCAGAATAAGAAATCACATGGGAAATCACAAAATATTTTAACTGAATAAAATTAAAATACGATGTATTTAAATTTGTATAGCAATGTGTAGAGGAAAATTTATAATGATAAACACTTATATTAGTAAAGAACAGTCTCAAATCAGTGATCTAGAAAAATCAAATTAAATCCAAAGTAAGCAGAAGGAAGAAAATAAAGATGAACGGAGTTAACATCAGGGAAAATCAATGAAATAAAAATCTTGTTTTTTTGAAACAATCAGTAAAATTAGTCATTTTACATCAGACTCATTCTTGACAATAAACCTAAACCAGACTAATCAAAAGCAGTAGAGTAGGTACAGAACAGCAGCATGAGAAATGAAAAAGGAGACATCACTGCAGATGCCACAGCCTGAATGACAGGATGAAACACTGGGTGACACCAGGATCAACTTCATGGCAATTAATCAGACAACTTAAATAAAATGCACAAGTTCCTTGAAAACCGCAAACATCCACAGCTTACTGGAGAAGAAGCAGATAGCAGGGATAGCACTTTAACCTGAAAGAAAATGAATTTACAGTTCAAAATATTTCTACAACAAAAACTCCAGGCTCAGAGGCTTCACCACTTACTTCCATCAAATATTCGCAGAAGGATAATATCAACTCTACAGAAACTCAGAAATCGAGAAGAGGCAATACTTCCCAGTTCATGTCAGTATGTACTTCACAGGTAAGACAGTCTGATATATAGTCTGAAAAAGAATATGCAAACTCAGATACCCAACAAGGCTTCATGTCCAGAATAAACGAGCTCACATAATGTGACAACCAAATATAACACAAACAATGGATTTGAACTGTAGTGGATCCAAGAAAATACACAAATGGCCAGTACACACACAGCAAGATGCTTGACATCAGAGAAATGTAAATGAAATCTATAGTCAGTGAGACACCACTACAGAGCACCTGCAGAATGGCTAAACTTATAATGTCTGACAATGTCAAGTGTTGGCAAGGATAAGAGCAGGTGAGATCTCTTCCACTGCTCATAGAAATATAAAATGGTACAACTAATATGGAAAAGAGTTTTTCATTTCTTAAAACGTCACACTAAACATACACCAGCAATTTAACTCCTAGGTATTTATCAACTACACTGTCCAGAAATGATGTTGATGGGACGGTATAAGTTCACAATGGAGGGAATCCACAGCAAACACCGTCCTGCTGCCAGGCAGGCCACAAGCTAGCTATCTGGTTCCCAAGACATCATGACTCTGACAAACCCCACCACTGTGATATTTCAGTCCTCCCCATCTCAGCAAAACCAGAAAAACCTGAAAATGTTTGCCCATGTAAAGATTTTATACAAACACCAATAGCACCTTGATACTCAGGAACAGTGACAGCTGGAAACAACGCAGCAGCCATCAGTGAGCACCTGGGAACACCTGCTGTGGCAAACCCACAACACCCGCCACTGCATGCTTCCTCATGTAATGAGCTACATGTTTAAAGACTGTTCAGACTCACAGCTGAGGCACACTGTGGGCTGACAGCCTTCCA
>PVIR01026523.1:0-23692 GCA_004026965.1 Petromus typicus | reverse complement strand
TCTGTTGATTGTTTCCTTTGCTGTGCAGAAGCTTCTTAATAGAATAAGATCCATTTGTGAACCTTTTGAAATCATGAGACAAATAAACCTCTGTATCTTTAAGTTACAAGAGTGGGGCATTTTGTCACAGAGACAGAATGGTGATTAATATAGTAACAACTAGTTCACCATGAATAATATAATTGTCATGCTCGGGGCCAGGGATATAGCTCAGTGGTTCTGGTGCCTGTCTTGCAAGTGCAAGGACCCGGGTTCGATCCCCGGTAACCACATAACAATACTGGGTATGGAGACTAACCCCAGCAGCAATCATTACCACATACCACAGTCCCGGGTGTGGTGGCTCACGCCTGTAATCCCAGCACTCAGGAGGCAGAGGCAGGAGGATTGCTGTGATGTGAGTTCGAGGTTGAGCTCAGGGCCAGCCTGAACTACAAAGCGAGACCCTGTCTCAAAAAACCTAAAAAAAAAAAAAAAATTGTCATGCTCTTGGTGTCACCATTCAGCACACCTCCCCAGTAACTGTAACGAGGAAGAGCAAGCTGTAAGTATAAGGAAACTTCCTTGACAACAGTTTTTCAGACAAAAACCCTTGAAGTCCTTTCTTTACCTTCTCTATAGTCAGAGCTTCTTAGGACAAAAAAACAAGGTGAGAGAGGCCAGTGGAGACATGTGACCACCGTGGGTCACAACAGATCTTTACCTGTAAGTTAAATCACAATTCATCAGTAACAAGAGTGCTCATTATCATCCATAATCAGTTAGAATCTCAACTCCCAGGTAGTAATACAGCTCTTAAATGAAGATGTTACCTTTGCAATCTTCTCTTTTTGATAAATATAAGCTTTACGTGTTTTTTTTTCACTCAAATCAATTAATTGTAACCCTTCCAAATGACAGACATATCTCTTTTAAAGCTACAAACTACTACTGTGTGCACTTAGAGTTACGATTAGAAATTCTTACATATATGGAGTGTTGAGGAAATGGTAAAGATGTATGTAAGCCAACAGTACAGGCTCTCTAGTTTGAAAATCACAATACTTAATCTGTGTATGTATGTGTCAGGAACCATGGATGACTTACTTGGACTTCAGACTTACTTAGTTGGACTTTCGGATGTCTCCCCTGCCCTGTGGGATCAACTACTGGTACTATTTCAGACCTTTACTCTGCCCTGTGAAATCTTAAACTACAAGGATTATTGCACTAGGATTATTGACCTTAAGACTTACTGAAATTTACTGGGATTTAAGGATATATCTCATGCCCTATGTAATCTTCACCTACAGGGATTATTGTGGGACCATCCTGTTTTATGCACGCTAGGATTATGGATCTGAAGACTTGGTACCAAATAAAGGTTCAGTGAGCTTGGATTATGGACTCTTCTGCTTCCTCTTCTGCTGCAGTTGTTGGTCTTTGGCTGCTGCTGCTCAGAGTAGCAAGAGTCAAGACCAGGCTCAGATTTTTCTCAATATTCCAGTTTAGCTGTTTGTTGTTTGCTAAGCCTTTTGCTGTGGAACTCACAGGAGACTGGAGTTTGTCACAAGGATTCTGGCTATGTCCTCTTCCCCTGTCTCCCATAAGTATGTGAGAATTACTATGCTCATCCTCAGCACAGTGGTCCCTTTGTCCAGCTTGTTCACCTCATGGGCAGGTGGAATATTGAGCCATCGGACAAAGTAACAGCTTCACTGTGCAGCACTGCAGCAGGTACACAGCACAGCAATAGGTCTGTTTATTTCTCAGTGGTTCAGTTGGAGCCGAGAGGTAGGCACACTTGATTGAAAATTGTTTTTCAGACCTGTTTTATCAAATGTAAAATTCACCTTGTAATATTTACCATGTACAAAAGAGTGACTGTATAAATGAGCTGTATTGTTTTGGCAAGCTGGGTTAATTAGTTAGCTAATTGGTGAAGCATTGATTTTTACCTAAGTAGAATTTTAAAGGAGAAAAAAGATAAGAATAGTGATAATTGGCTCCACTTAATGGAAAGGTTTGAGATTTTCATGTCTTTCTTCATTCTTTACTAGAGTTTGAATCTTAGGTAGTAAAAGTTGTTTTAATACTTGTCAATGATGGAAGTCAGTTAAATGTTGTACTGATGCGTTTAATAAATTAAAACTAATAAAGAATGTCTTCAAATGCTAGTACCTTACAACCTGGAAATATGATACTTTTAAATTAAGCTTTGAAAACTAGGAAAAGCCTGGATGACATGGGAAATAAAGAGCTCCACATTCAACATTACAAAACCAATTGAGCATATCCTTTAACATTTTTGAAACTCTGTTACTGAAGAAATGGTGCTTTTAAAACATAATTGTGTGGGGGTTTTTATTTAGTTTCATTGTTAAGTGATTTGCAGTCTTCTGCCTGAAGTTCAGGGTAATCCTATTTCTATACTTGTGTGCAATAATAGATTTCACTCTACTGATATATTGAGTGACAGCTTGGCTGGGGTTGTGCACTCCAGGGACTTGTTTATATGCAATGCATTGCCTGTCACAGTGCTAATACAAAGTCTCTTTCTTGGTTAAAAATTTTTCTCCTGTGACATTTTTATTGGATTAACAGATGCTGCCATGTATTACATAAGGCCTTGAGCAAGAAGGAGTATTAAGTTCAAGCTGTGGTTCAAGGTGTGCTGGGAATAGATTACATGATCAAGAGGCAAGATGGTGTGTGCGGGGATATCAGTGAGCCATCTTACTGTGTGAGCTCCAGCTTGGACATCCCCATCCCTGACTCTTAGCCCTACTCTCTGTGGTATTAGATTATATTTCATTGGAGGAACATCTAAGTGTATGGCTGATCATGAGTGGAACATGACCAACTAAGGAGGGAACATACAATAGTCTGCACTCTGAATTTCCTGATACATGGGTTGGATATTATAGATTGACTAATCATAAGGATAGGCATCAAATTTCTATTAAGTGAGGAAAATGCATATTTAAAACTAGATTGAGTAGTTTCCAAAGAGATAACTATATTACACAAAAAAGTACTAGCTTCCACATTTCCCTCTTCACTGTTCAGTTCATACCTCGGCCTGCTGGGTTTCCCACAACCCACTGGATGAGGGAGAACTGAGCCTTGGATATAAACAAAACAGAATGAGATGCCAGAACTAGACAGAAGAAAACTGTTGCCACCTCACAATCCCCAGGGAAGGCTGAAATGTCCATGACAAGTAAAAGTCCCTTTGTGGGTTGTCCATGTCATATCATGTGAGGAGAAAATAGTTTTCCTCAAATAGCAAGTTACTTGGTTAGTTGGTTTAGGACTTAAAGATACAAACCTGAAAGCTCTGGGGACATGAGGAGAGATCTCTCTAGGGATCACTATCCATCAGCATGAAGTTTAGTTAACAAGAATGTGTACTCAATCTGGCTAAGTGCTTAAAATTCACTGTCATCTGATAACTAAGAGTCTTAGTTACTTTTCTTTCTTTGCTGAGGTAAAATATCCAATGCCCAAAGTTAATGAGGGGAAGGTTTATTTAGCTCAGAGTGTGGTGAGGTTTCTTCTGATAACTGGCTCCAAGACACTTGGCAGATTGGCAGCAGTTCATGGTGGGCAGAGGGTAACAAAACAACAGGAACCTTGACAATGTGTCTCTGCCCATTTTACTTTATCGAGACTGCTAAAGGCAGACAGCACATCCTTAACCCTAGTGCTCTTGAACTGAGCATAGCAACATGAATCTGTTCCAGTGTTATCCACTCTAGACCCATCCACTTCTAAAAGCGCCCAACCTATGATCACATGAGGCTTTGGGGGGACATCTAGACACAAGCCATAATGCTGCAAATAACTGAAATTGGGTGAGTCAAATATAGAAATTCCCTGTATTAGTTTTGTCAATCAATCAATTTTTTATCTGAAGACAGCGGTGGATTATAAGAGACAAAAGCACAAATAATAAAATGAATGAAAAAAACCCCATTATTTCAAAGACAATAGTAGACTGGACCTTACATAGTGAAGTACTTATATTATATTTAATAATGAGAATTATCCTCAAATTATTATTTTATATAAACAATAAAATAAAAAGTACAAAAATTGAAAGCAAAAACAATGTGCACTGTGTCTGACCATATTCCTCCTCTACACCTTTCCTCTTGAGCATTAAAATACAGTAAAAATCTCATTAAACATATTTTATTTTTTATTAATGTTTGGCTTGGGGGAGAGATTCTAAAGTGGGAAAATCTGAGTTTTCTGTTTTATTTATTTTTTAGATTGATTTTACATGAAATCTTGTTTTGTATGAATCTCCTTATCTGTCATATTTCACAGACTTTAAAACATTTTATTTGTTTGATAGGTACATGGTTTTAGTATAGAATGATCACACTTCCCGTGGAGGATTTGTACAGTTTATATTCTCTTCCTCTCCTTTTCCTCTAATACTTTTTCCCTTCACTACTTACAAAAACTCTATTTTCCATTTCTTTTTGTTCAATTCTTTTTATTTCTTTAAGACACTGACTATATAGAAGAGAATTTAAAGTAGAATGGAAAACAGTGGGTTACTTTGAAACAAATGTGATCTTTGTGCACTCTTGTGAATTCACATATCTTCCAAAGGCTCATAAGATTATGATTAAATATTTTCTGCTATGAAATTGCTGGAGAAAATTGCTGAACCATGACTATATGCCCAAAAATATGAGAAGCAAGTGGTCACCCTGCCGAGGTGAATTTGCTTTTGTCTTTATGACACAGATCTAATTCTACCTTTAAAAATTTGCTTTAATTCTCTTTCCTTTTATTTCTTGATCTTTTCATCTTTAATTTGCATCTTTATGAACTTTCTCTTTCTGGTGAATAAAATGATCCTTTCTTTCAAATGTTAAAAACACAAGAAAATTGTCTCACACAATTTTTCCATATGTGTAACTGTAATCAGGCTTCCCAGAGAAAATAGTAGATTTATAATTTATTTGTGATATTACTGTAGGGTTAAATTAAGACTCTGGATAGGGTTATGGGTAATGTCTATCATTACCTTGGAATACACCATTGATAATGCATATGCACCATAAAACCAATGGTTTCATCTTCACTGATTTGAACTCTGGCAAGATGAATTGGAAATGCCCAGACTTTGTGGTGAGAGTTAGCTTTAAATATGTACTAATGACCATGAGCCTTTTGAAAAGTTAAGTCCTCTAAGTGCAATTGTGGTATTCATTGTGAACAAATAATATGTAGTAAGCATAGTTTCTCAATGGCAGAATGATTTCTCAAAACTAGTGCTGGAGAAACTGTAGAAACCAGAGTGAAATTCTTGAATAAGAAAACCATCACAACAATATGGAAATTCTTGGAGAGAGTAGATTGTCTTGAATTGGCATAAGAAAGAGAGTAGTTGTGATGTGGTAGAGGACACATTAAGATGATGAGAAAGGTCTTTATTGAATAATGTGTGCTTGTAAATTTTAGGCAAAATTTAAATATTGTTAAATGCAAATTATCTGGGGAAACTTGATAGATTTTTGCACACATTTCCCCTCTTTACAGTTTAACTCAAACCCCTTGCCTCACAAGATAACCAGCAATGTGATTTCTAATGCAGCTGAGTTTTACTTTTTCATGGACTTAAGTACATAGCATTGTAAAGTATACACTCTGTCCAGCCTCGTTTACTCACATAATGTGAGATTCATTCACTTTGTTAAATGTAAGAGTTTATTTCTTTTTACAAACTTTTTTTAACAACACTACCCTGAGTAGTGTTCTGTTGAATGGACCACAGGGAGATAAGAAGAAACTAAAAGATAGAAAAACTGAGGAGGCTGAGAAAAGGGTTGAAAAAATAAATAAGATGCATTATTTGCACATACCAACTCCCCAGGATGCATGTGGTCATTATGTAGTTTACAGCATGTATTAATAATATTTTCTCCTTTCTAATCTGATTTTCACTATGATTAGATTTTAAATATCAATTTATGTATATGTCTGACTTTTGAATTGCTATTACATTTGACTTACTTTTAAAAAAATTGACTGTTTTCCTTTCTAAATTTGTTTTTGATGTTTTCTGCATATATTTTTACGAGTTTTCTGATTTGGCTTTTCATTTCTTTAACAGTGGTTCAAAATAAATTATTTAAAATTTTAATGTTCATGTTATTCATGTTTCCTAGTGTTTTCTGTCTCATCTAGAAAAAAAAATTCCTATTCCAAGATTAACTGCCTCTATTTTTTGTAGATATTTTGGAGCTTTATTTTTGTTGTCTAAACATATATTCCATCTCAAGTTAATTATTGAGTGGTATGGAATAGGAGCAATTTTAATTTTTTGGATAGAAATCTAGTTTTCCCAACAGAAGTTTTTAAAAAGCTTCATTTCTATATTATATTACTTTGGCAATTATTTTGAATAACATAGAGCTATGTATGTGTTAATCTACTTTGCAATCTATTCCTTTATATTGAATGCCTTGCCAATCAACATTTTAATACCAGGAGGTTTTAATCAGAGTATGATAAATTCTAAAATCAGATAGTACAATATTCCTAATTTTCTTCTTCAAAGTTTCATATCCTGATAGAATTTAGAAGCAGCTTTTCAATTTCTATTATAAAGGATCAGGGATTTAATTGGTTATTACACAAACCTACAAATTTTTTTAAAGAATTCAGCAATTTAATATTTAGAATTTAAGTTTGTGACATATTTCTACTTATTTCTTTAGTTTCATCCCTTATAATAATGTTTTCTGGTTTTCATTCCATGGATATTATTCAAATTATTACTAGAAGTATATGATATAGGTTGATGCCTTGGCTTAGATATGAATTGTCTCCTAAGAGTTCTAGTGTTGGACCTTCAGTCCTGAGCTTGGCAGTACTGAGGTGGTGGAGCCCTTAAAATATGGGGCCTAGTGCTTTTTTTCTCTCATTAGAATTGTGCCTTAGTAAAGGACTAAGGTATTTTGCATGGAACCTTAGTTATATCTTGGGAAAAACTAGCTTCCACTTGGAGAAATGATAATTTGCTCCTGCACACACTCTGTCATTTTCCTTGCCATTATGTGATCTACTGGTCCCTCACCAGGACTGAGCCAATATAGTTACTATGGACCAGAACTTCCAAAATTATGGGCTAAATTAATTTATCTTTATTATAAAATTAGCTACATTAGATATTTTATAACAGCTACAAGCAGTGATTAATTCCTTACAGATTTATTTTTATTTTCCAATTTTCGTTGCATCTGCTTAGATTTTAAACTAATCTTTGTGTGTATGCTTTCTCTTCTTGGACATTATTGTATAATTCCTTGGTATTTCTATGAAAATATTATTACATTTTTCTTTGGAATATATAGCATATCAGCATCTGAAAATTATTGTGGATTTGTTTTTCCCTACTCCTGATGCTTTTATACTCCTCTTTTTTGCCAATAGTAGGCTCTGAATAAAAGGCTCAAAATTAGTGATAAGAGCCTACTAGTGGCTCAGAACAAGAGCATTTGTTGACTGATTTTGTGATAGTAGCCTTTTTTTTTTTTTTTTTTTGAGTGAGCTGACATCTCACTGTTGTTTATATCTACATTTCTGATAACAAGCAATTTTGGGGGCTGATAATTTTTATCTTTATACACTCTAAATAGTAGTTATTTGTCTGAGAAATAGCTGATAAAAATTATTCCCATATTGTAGTTTCTCTTTTCACTCTGTTGTTGGTTTCTCTTGGTGTGCAGAAGCTTTTCAACAAGATAACATACCAGTTGTTGATTCTTTCTATTAGTCCCAATACTGCTGAGGTTTTGTTCATAAAGCCTTTCCCTATGCCATTGTCTCCAAGAGTTCTACCTGTTTCACAGTAGGATTAGTGTTTCTATTCTAATATTTAAGTCTTTAATCCACATTGATTTTAGTTTAGTATATAGTGAAAGACGTAGACCAGCTTTAGCCTCAGCAGATTGAAAACCAGTTTTTCCAGCATCATTTGTTAAACAGGCTGTCATTACTCCTTTGAGGGTTTTTGGCTCCTTTGTCAAATATGAGGTGGCTTAGTATATCTCGAGTTGCTTATGGATATTCAGGTCTGTTCTACTGATCCTTATGTCTGTTTCTTTGCCAATATTGTACTGTTTTTGTCACGTGACTTTACAGTATAGCTTCAAGTGAGAGACTGTGATATCCCCTGCTCTGGTCTGTTGCCTAGGATTGATTTTTCTATTCTAGGTTTATTCTGATTCCAGGTGGATTTTTGGATTACTTTCCCTATCTCTATGAAATATGCTGTCGGAGTTTCTATTGGGATTGCATGGAACCTATATAGCAGTTTGGATAGTATATCCATTTAGATGATATCGATTCTTTCTTCCCAGGAAAAAGGGATGTCTTTCATTTTCTGACATCTTCTTTCATCTCTCTTTTCAGAACCTTGTAGTTTTCAGGGGAGATGTCTTTCATCCCCTTTGTTAGATTGATTACTAGAGATTTCATTTTTTTTGGATGTTATTGTGAAAGGAATTAATTCCATGGTTTCTCTTTCAATGAGTTTCTTGTTTGTGTATACGAAGGTTATTGATTTCTGAGGGTTGGTCTTCTATCCAGCTATGGTACTAAATCTGGTGATTAAGTCTAGCACTCTTTTGGTTAAATTTAGAATCTTCTATATGGAATATAATGTCATGATCAAATAATGACAGTTTAACTTCTTCCTTGCCTATTGTTCCTTTTATTTCTTCCTTGTGCCTAAATATTGTGGCTTTTTCCAGAATTATCCTGAATAGGAGTGGTGATAGTAGACATCCTTGTTTTGTTCCTGATCTTAGTATAGTAGGATTCAGTTTTTTTGTTTTGTCTTGTTTTTTTTTTTTTTTTTGAGACAGAGTCTCTCTTTGTAGTTTAGGCTGGTCCTGAACTCAGCTTGAACACAGCAATCCTCCTGTCTCTGCCTCATGAGTGCTGTGATTATAGGAGTGAGCCGCCACACTCAGCATCGTAGTATGTGGTACTGATTGCTGGTGGGTGTGAGTCATCACACCTGGCTTTGTTGTATGTGGTTAATGGTAGACTGAACCCAGGACCTTGTATTCACAAGGAAGGCACTGGAACCACTGTGCTAAATTCCTGACCCAAAGATTTCAGTTTTTGACCAATTAGAATAATGCTGGCTATTGCTTTCCCATAAATAGCTTTTATCAGGTTGAGATAAAGATAATCAATCCCTACAATTTTTTGTAGGATTTTAATATTGAATAGGCATTGGATTTTGTCAACTGCTTTTTCTGCATCTATTTAGATAACTATTTGGTTTTTGTCCCTGAGTCTGTTAATGTTTTGTTTTACATTTATTGCCTTATGTGTGTTAAACCATCTTTTTGCATCTCTGGGAAGAATGGAACTTGTTTAGGGTGTGTGATCTTGATGATACTCTGTATTCTGTTTATCATTATCCTATGGAGAGTTTTTGCATCTATGTTCATTGGGGAGATTGACCTGTAGTGCTCATTTATAGTTGAGTCTTTCTTTCCTTTTGGAATCAATGTAATGGTTGCTTCTAGAAATGAAGTCAGGAATATTGCTTCTCTTTCAATTTCATCGAAGAGTTTGAGAAGTAGTTGCATTAGCTCTTCTCTGAAATTCCTGTAGAATTCAGCAGTAAAGCTATTAGGACATGGACTTTTCTTTGTTGGTAGTTTTTAAATTACATTTTCAGTTTCACATGTTCTGTTGAGGTATTTAGCATTTCTATATCTTCTTCATTCAACTTGGAAGTTCATATGTGTCAAAAATATATCCATTTATTCATGTTATATCTTATTGGAATACAGGTTCTTGAAATAGGTGCTTATTATCTTCTGAATTTCTGTTTAATGTTTGGTGATTTCTCTCCATTCATTTCTGATTGCATGAATTTGAGCTTTGTCCTTGCTTTTTTTGATAAGTTTGAATAAGGTTTTCTCAATTTTGTTTTTTTCAAAAAACTAACTCTTCAATTTGTTGAATTTTTGTATTGTTCTCTTAGTATCCATTGTGTTAATTTCTGCTCTGATCCGTATAAGCTCCTGTGCTGTATGAGCTTTGGGTTTCAGCATCAATTTATTTATTCCAGCTTGCTCTGTTTTTCTAGCGTTTGCATTCACTGCTATTAATTTGCCTCATAGAACTACTTTCATAATGGCATCATAGTTTAATCATAGAAACTAATTTTCTCTATGACCCATTAGTTGCTCAGGAGAGTGTTGGTTAATTTCCATGTGTTTGTGAGATTCTTGAAATTTCTTTTGCTACTGATTTCCAATTTCAAGGCACTGTAGTCTGCCTGTGTGCAGACAATAAAAATTCTTTTGTGTCTGCTCGAACATGCTTTATGAACTAGCATATGATTTATTTTTGAGAATGACCCATAAGCAGGTGAGAAGAATGTATATTTTGACTTTTTAGGGTGAAATTAGTTCCATTTTCTCACAGTGTTGGTTCTGTTCAAGTATTTCATTATTGATTTTTATTTTATGCAGCTTATCTGTCTATTTGTGACAGTGGGGTGTTGAGGTCCCCTATCAGTATTGTATTAGTACTTGTCTGGCTTTTCATGTCCATTAATATAATCGGGTGCACTAAAATTTCATTCACACTTATTTATGAATTTCATCTCTTCTTCTTGGATGTTCCCTGTATGAGGATGTTATGTCCTTCTCTGCCTCTCTTAATTAGTTTTAGTTTGAAATCTACTTTCTCTGCAAGTAAAATAGTATTTATTTATTTATTTTTATTTATTTTTGTTTTGCAGTTTCTTGTCTTATGGAGAATTATTTTCCATCCTTTTTCTTTCAGTCTTTGGCTTTCTTTCAAAATTAGGTGTGTTTCTTGTATATAGGATGCTGTTGAATCTTTATTCTTTTACTTTTTTTTTTTTTTTTGAGTCAGGGTCTCACTTTGTAGTTCAGGCTGGCTCTGAGCTCAGCTCAAAACTCACATCATAGCAATCCTTCTGCCTCTGCCTACTGAGTGCTGGGATTACAGATGTGAGTCACTGCGGTATGTGGTACTGATTATTGGTAGGCATGAGTCACCATCCTTGGTATTGGTGTTGTATATGGTTATCAGGGATCGAACCCAAGCCCTTGAGCTTGCAAGACAGGCACCAGAACCACTGAGCCCTGTCGGCCCTGTCAGTCTGTTTTTCAATTGGTTCCTTGTGGCCATTAACATTAATGGTCATGATTGATTTGTACTGACTTAGTCCTGACATGATATGTTCCTGTTCTTGACTCTTTTATTCTTTTCTCCCACCTTCCATTTAATTTCTTGTCCTTCCCTCATGAATTCACTTTGGTGGGTCTCATAGGATTTTGACATTTATTATTTTTCAAAGGTATTGTTTGTAATTTTTTGGAGTGTAGATTTGTATTTGTGAAGACTCTTGGGTTTTGTTTGTCGTTGAAGTATCTTATTTCCCTATGAGTTCTGAAGGATAGTTTTGCAGGGTGTATCAATCTAGGGTTGGATGTTGTTTTCTTTTAAGGCTTGAAATACTTCATTCTAGGCTCTCATTTATGAGAAGTCTTTTGTAATTCTGGTGAGCTTTCATTTGCATGTGATATATTTCTTTTCTGTAGCTGCTTTCAATATTTCATTCTTCTGTTGGTTTTCTGAAATCTTGATTATTATTTACCTCAGTATAGATATTTTTAATATCATATCCACTTGGAGTCCTATGTGCTTCACTTATATGCATGTCAAATTATTTTCTTTTCCCTGTGAAGTTTTCTGCCATTACATCTGTCAACATTTTTTAAAAAATATGTTTTGTAATGTCTCCTATTTCTTCACTGACTCTAATCAGGCTTATACTATTATTTTTTAAATCATTTAGCAGCTTCTGGATTGATTTCTCATCCCTTGTTGCTCTCCATAAAATATTCCTTTCCGGTTCGCTGGCTGCAATCCTATTATTAGGTCTCAAATTTGGTCTTAACATTCATTCTTCCTGTTTCTCAAACTTTCACTGGAGTTTTTGTTTCCTGAAAATCCCATTTTAACAGAGTCTATTACTTGCATAATCTGAAGTTCTATCATGTTCCTGATGTCTTATTTAGTGTTATTATTCATATCTTTTACTTTGGACACTTTTTTATGAGAAATTATTTCTGATTTCCTTTTTATTAGATCCTGCTTTGTTACTGTTGGTTCACAGAGTTCTGGTGTTTCAGATTCATTTGGTGCTATTTCCCTTTTATCTTTATTCCACTGTGATGTTGATCTTTGCATTTGAGTTCTTGAATTTTTTCTCTTTTCTGTTTTTTTGTTTTTTGTTTTTTGTTTTTTGTTTAATTCCTTGTTTATCACAAATCTCTTTCTTTTCTAATATTCCAAACCCTTTGGAGATGGCTACTTCCTGGTTGTCCTTCTTGGATCTGTAATGGTCTTTCAATGATCTCAGTACACATTGAAAGGTAGTAAAATGGAACAATCACATTACTTCAGGTGACATAATGCAATCTGTTTCAACAATATCAAACACAGAAAAGGAAGGGACAAACTTCAGCAATTACTATTCAGATACCTTTAACCTCATGAGTTAGATGTGTCAATATATGGCTAAATTTAGAACTAGTAAGAAATATGTCTGCAATACACAGGCCCTTCAGTATAGAAGCATCACCCTTTGGGAATAAAGGGTTACCAGTGAATTGGGGGGAAGTAGAGTCATAAGAGGAAAGAGAGAGAGATCAGAAATAAGGTTAGAAAAAATATAAAGATCATAAAACCCTGGGAAACTGATAGGGGCTAGTTGACAAAAGAGAAGTGACAAATAGAAAACAGAACAGACTAACAACTTCATGACCACTCGACACTGTATTCACCTTCTTTGAAAAATGAAAGAGACTTAAGAAAAAGAAAAACAACAGAAACAGCAACAATAAAACAGAACTCAAAATACTACCCTTCACAGTGAGGATCTGCCATCTCCTATAGATAGTATGGACAGTAGCATGCACATTGTAGTTGACTAGTCACAGGGAAACATCCGTTGTTCCCTTGGATTCAGTCTAAGTTCTAGCATAATACCTGAGTTGAGCTCAGTGAACTCCTGCAGGCTTGAATTCTTCAGGATTCCAGGGTCCAGTAGGTGGGACTGTCTCTGCAAACTCACCAATGGGTATAGTCAACAGGATTTCTTCACTTTCAGGGGGTGCTTTTTCAATGTGCCATGCAATGCAGAGTCATGCACTGAAGGACTCTGCCTAAGTCCCAACTTGCTGCTGCACTTATTCAGTGCACAGACAAGTAGATGGAGTCTCTGAGGGATTCTCCTCTTGTATTGGTCCCATGAAAGGTCAGGACCCAAGTGCTGTGAAAAGGCGTGCCAGACTTGTATGGCACAGGACTTTCCACACAGCCACAGCACTTACTGAGTGTGCATACAAGTAGATGGAGTATCTGTGGGCTCCTTCTCCCAAGCTGGTCCAGTAAGAGCTCAGGGCCCAAATGCTGTGGAAAGGCAGGCCAGATCTGCCTGCCAGAGGCTTGGCTATGCAGCAACAACACTTATCAGTATGTTAGACCCATCTGTCACTTTTATAGCATCCAGCTCAGGGCCTAGAGATCACTAAATATTTCCTTGGAAGGTTAATGGTTAAGTAGATAGTTGGGAACATTCAGGAAATTTGTGTTTCAGGAAATCTCTTTAGCGACAACCACAAGTATTTGCAAAATACTTGAAGCAGGAGATGAACATGTACATATTTGGATGGGAAATATTAAGAGATGACTGTTGGAGCAGGCTCCAGTAACTCTGTAAAATATCAGAACATGACTTCTGCACAGTACAAATTTGATCTTTGCCTTTGAGAATGGCCTCATAGCTTCTTTATCTTCTTTTATCTTTTATTTAAATCTCACTATCCTTTCATTTATCTTCCCTCTCTCACCCCTACCTGTGGTGAATTACTGGAATTTTCCATTTTCTCTGTACTATGGATTAAACACATGGACTTTTGCTCTGAGTTGCATTGGCAGCACTTCACCCTAATTTTTAAAAACTTTGAGACACGTTCTCACCCCCTGACTGAGTTCTCCTGGCTGGCTTGGACTTCTGCTTCTCTTGTCTCAACTGCACAACCCTCCTCAAAGTATACTTTAAATATATTTCAGGAGCCGGGGGTTTAGCTCAGTGGTTCCGGCCCCTGTCTTGCAAGTGCACGGGCCTGGGTTCGATTTCCCAATAACCACATACAATACTGGGTGTGGAGACTCACCCCAGCAGCAACCAGTACCACATACCACAGTGCCGGGTGTGGTGGCTCACGCCTGTCATCCCAGCACTCGGGAGGCAGAGGCAGGAGGATTGCTGTGATGTGAGTTTGAGGCTGAGCTCAGGGCCAGCCTGAACCACAAAGCGAGACCCTGTCTCAAAAAAAAAAAAAAATATATATATATATATATATATATATATATATATATATAACCTTTTGTAGTTATTACTCCAGATATTATAATAGAGACATGACATATTAGTCTACAAAATTAACATTTTATGGCTTTGAGTGAAGTTTAGACATCTTATTTTTATTTAGATTCCTTTCCACTTTCCACTTTTGTAGTATAAATATTTTAATGTTTTCTAATGTGAGTATGCTGAACAATTGATGTTTTTATTTTCCCAACTTGATATAAAAAGCTCATAAGGGAAAGGATGGCTTATTACATTGTCTCTAATTTTGCCTCTGCTGTTTTTCTGTTTTCCTTCTTAAAGGCTAGCCTTTTTTTATTACCATCCAGTTGGTAACACAACTTCTGCTAATCAATTGTCTGAGAATAGGTTTTCTAGCAAACAATACTTGACTTTTTGTCTCCTATCCCCCATGAGAAAAGGGCTTTAATTTTCCACATTCCTCTAGGATTTTCATGAATATACAACTAGAGTTTGACATTTAAAAATGATTTCCATGGTTCCACATAGAGACTTCCTATAATTTAAATTGTTCTTCTTGCATAATAATTTTATTTCTAGATGACCTCAATCAAGATGTTTCCTTCATTTTTCAGAAGTGTGGGATCTATCTCTGGTGTTTCCAGGTTTACTCTAGTTGGCGCTCACTTAGTTTCTTGGATTTGCACATTGATGCCTTTTGCTTAATTTGCCAAATTGCATATTAGTCCCTAGAACTTTTGCCAGCACTTTTTTGTTTATCTTTCACTGGAATGTGAGGGAGACAAATATTAGATATTTTATTTTGTCCCACATGTGCTCGACTCTCTTCATCTATTTTCCAGTGCCTTTTCCACTCCTGTTCATATTGAATAATTATCTCTTTATGTATCATCAAGTTCATTCTTTCCACTCTCTTGTTTGATACACAATGGAACCCATGTGATGAAGTTTTCATTTTGGTTATTGTGCATTTCCAATCTTTGAATTCTTTTTTGTTGGCTTTTTATTTATTTATTTATTTATTTATTTTGACACTACCGAGGATGGAACTCAGGACTTTGTATTTGTGAGGCAAATAAGGGGCCACAGAGCTAAATAACAAATCCTCAATTTACTTTTCACATGTGATTTCTTTATTGCTACTTTCCTGATTAAAAATGAATTTCATAAATGTGGAGCAAATCTTAAGATTGCTGATTAGGTTTATCATACGATCTCACCACTTTATATCTCAATGATGTCAGGCATCAATTGTATTTCTTATTCAGTTTATGACATTCTTGGGTTTTGGTATGGGGAGTGACTCTTAATTATATCTTGGATATTGACAGCATTATGTTGTAAAACTTGGCACATTTTTGATTTTGCATTTTTAACTAGTAGTTTCTGCATTCAGGGAGAGTGTATCCATCCCAGGACAGATGGATGTTTCTGGCTCTGCACTGTCGGGAGCAAAGAAGCTGCCACTCCAGACACCACACCTGATAGACAGGTTAGTGATCTCCACTCCCCTCTGGCCCAATAATGTGGAGTTAGTTCACAGTGCCTTGATCCATGCACAAAGGAAAACCTAGGCACTCACATCTAGCTCACCTCTTGGGGCCTGCTATCCTTAGCTCAGTTTCCTATTTTCACCTTTTGAAATTTTCCTATGATGCTTTTGTTGGTTTGATGAGGTACTTATTTGCTCTAAGGAAGACTTGTCAGGAATAAGCAAACCCTGTATTTACTGAAATTTTAAGTCCAATTATGATCTCTTCTCTACCTATTGCCCCATCTTGATTTTCTTCTCAATGTCTTACACACACTCACCCCTTTGTTTGCTTTATCTGTCCTTATCCTGCTATTCTATGATTGATCAATTTCTTTCCTAATTGTCATCCATACTTGACATAGATCCATGTTTTATTTTAAATACACAATAATTTTTATGACAAGTATAATGAGTTTATACTAAATAATATTTTATATTTAGATGAAGAGAAATTTAAATTTAGGGGTCAAGAGTAGAAAAATTAATCTCTTGGGGTTGAGGGTTCATTAAAACAATTGAAATGGCTATAAAAGTCCATCTTACAGACAGTAAATGAAGTCAGAACAAGATTTCAAGGGAAGAGTAATCTCTATAAGATGTACCAATCAAATTGTGTATGGATAAAGGATGTTCTCCATGTTGAAGAAAGAGTCCACCTGTGGCTGAATAGAAATGCCTCTGTAGATGAATGCTGAGAGATGCTTAGAAGGTTGGGATGGTCCAGTGTAGTACCACAGGCCTGTAATCCTAGGACTCAGGAGGCTGAGGCAGCAAGTTACCACAAATTTAAGGCCAGTCTTGGCTACATAGTAATTTCAAAGCTTGAACTTGCATTGGTATGCATTGCCATAACCAGCTGTGGCAGTGTTTGCATACAGTACAAGAACCAGAAGGCTGGAAATCACATAAACCAGACCCTATTGTTAACAGTCCTGTGTGAGAGGCTACAAATGAGTATTACTTCCTCACATTGCTCATCGCATATGACATCAGTTCCATGTATCACAGAAAAGAAATATTCACCCACTTCTGGGTAGCTCTGTTTCATATATATCTTGGACAAAGGAAAGTAAAAAGAGATTGCAAATTCAAGCACTCTTTGGGCAACTAAACAACCCAGTGAAATCCTGTCTCAAAACATAAAAAGTACAAAAGGGCTGGGGATATAGTCCAGTATGAAAGCTATGAGTGCTATCTCCATAGCTAGAGTTGGGAAAAAAGTAAAGAATAGCAGTGATGTTGAATGGAAAAACAAAAATCCATAGCAGAGAAAAAGAATTGAGATTATTAAAATTTCACATTCAAAGAAAGACTTTTTTAAAGAGTTACAATTGTTCAGACAATGGCAAATTCATATTGCAGATATATTTTCTCTCTTTTTTATGTTTAGTGCTTCAAATGAAACTGAAAGGCCATAAGCTTTCCAGGACATATGTCTACTGTATGGGATGACTGTTAAGGCAGGGGAGGTGGTGGCTTTCAAGCCCTGATCATTTACCACTGTAGTCCTACGATTTCCTTTCCTCAGAATGAACATTAGCTGACAACAAATGTTGGCCAACTCTTCTTTTATTACAAAAACAGATACAAGCCTGGAAAAAACTTCTTGCATGAAACCTAAGGAGATTTAAGATATTAAATTTCAAAGTTTCAGGCCGGGGATTTAGCTCAGTGGTTCTAGCACCTGTCCCGCAAGCTCAAGGACTTGGGTTCAATTCCCTGGTAACCACATACAATACTGGATATGGGGACTGACGCTCAGCAGCAATCAGTACCACATACCACAGTGCCAGGCATGGTGGCTCATGCCTGTAATCCCAGTGCTTGGGAGGAAGAGGCAGAAGGATTGCTGTGATGTGAGTTTGGGACTGAGGTGTCAGAACCAGCCTGAACTACAAAGCCAGACCCTATCTAAAAAAAAAATAATAAATAAATAAAAATAAATTCAAAGTTTCAATGTTCCTAATGATTTTCCTCAAAGTATACTTAAATAATTATGAATATCCACTAGAATATGCTGCAATACTTGCTTGTTTATACTTCAGTTACCCTAACAAGGCATGTATGCTTACGCACATTTATTATATAGAGATTACAGTTCAGTAATTCATAATGAATTAAGAAAAGTTTTATTTTACAGAAACTATAATCACATTCTCCTCATGGGAGTAATTAAAACATAGGGTCAGTTAGTCAACTCTCAAGGTGGCAGCCTCACGGGTACACAAATCTCTTCTGATGAGCCCCAAAGTCCTGATATTAGAGAACTGGATCAAGGGAAGACTGTGCTCAGGAGACACCTGGGTAAGTCTGGCATGGCAGCGAGATAAGAGGAACATCTTCCTTTCAAATGTCTTTCAAACAAGACATGGCCACTATTTTGGAGGTGCTTTACACTGTGCTCCCAGCCCTCACCGCTCCAGGTTTGGGTATTGGAAGCACAGGCTCAGAGCAACCTCAGAGTCCTGTAGTTCATTACGCTGTAGTTCCTTCAGTCCCTAGTGCTTCTTCCTATAAATCTGCATGACTCATACACTCAATTCTTTCACATCTTCATTCATGACAGTTGCCTCATGCAGTGTCACACCACTCTGGACAGAAGGCAAAATTTTGTGCAGTTTGTTTCATTTTGGTTTTGTTTAGTGGACATGAACCCAGGACTGTTACACTGCAGTACATCCCCAGCCCTTTGCAGATATATTTATCTTTATTTTGTGAAAGAGTTTCAGTAAGTTACTAAATTATCCAAAGAGGGCTTGAAATGTGTTGCTCCTGACTCTGGAGAGCTGAGATTACAGGTGTGTGTGGCCACTCCCAGCTTTGCCATTATTCTTTAACGTTCCTATAAAACTGTAAGAACTGGAAGGCTGGAAAGTACATTCCTCAGACTGTACTGACTGTGGCCATAGGTAGAGAACTGTGGGCAAATGACCAGTTAAGTGGTAGAAGTATTTCTCTAGGTATATAGGGATACTATGAGGCTTGTTCTGCAAGTTTGGGAGGGGGAGAATAAGACAGGGTTCAGTTTCAACTAGAGTGATCTGCTTCAGTTCAAGTAAAGCTGGGTGAGAGCTGTTAATAGAGTTAGGATGAAGGCAGGAATTAAAAAGGAAACTGAAGGAAACTTCTTTCTCAGCTCACAGTCTCCTCCTGTGGTCTCACACCTTCAGGACCATTCAAGGGACCTTCTAACAGAGCCAGACATGGTTTGCAAAGTTCAATCTTCAGCAACACAAAGCAGTGTTGCCAAGAGCTACTTTAAAGTGTGAAGGGGGAAAAATGATGAGATTGTAACAACAACAACAAAAAAGGAAACAAATTTTATTTATATGGGGGGGGCGGTAGGGTGGGTAGGGCTATGGGAAAAAATGAGAATTAAGTTGTGTCTTATACTAGTACAAACTCCCATTATGGAGTGCAATCACGATACGTATATGTAATGTACCAATAAAGATTTAAAAAAATAAAATAATAAATTTCAAGATTAAAAAAAACCCAAACAAATATAAAACTAAAAATACTTCCAGAGTCATCCTATCTCAAATTCCAGTCCTTTCCATTATTTCTACTTTCCTCTTTGGCTTGGCTTTACATTTCTTCTCTGTGTTTCTCAATTAAGTACTACATGATTTTTTAAAATCTTCAGTGTTTAATATACACCTCTCCTTTGAAAATATGTCTCCCATCATGACAGATGTTTGTGATTCTTTTGTCTAATACTTTATTGAATATAATTTTTTTCTGGTACAAAAGGATGCTCCATAAATATTTCTGAATATTAAGACTAAATAGCACACTGTAATTATAAAGTATATAGTCCTAGTGCATTTGCTCCCAAGTAGAATTATATACCAACCTGTTTTCAATCTTATCTTACAGATAAAGACATCAGTGCATAGAAGTATTAAACTACTTGGGCCACATACCTAATAAATTAGAAAGCCTTGCTTGGGATCCACACAGCAGCTCTGGCAGTGTGTTCCACTACACTAAACTGAAAATATAAATGAAAAAACTAAACACCCTATTTCAATTATTCGTGCTTCAAAAAGTCTTACTATAAAATCCAAAAGCATTACCTTACAACAACTATCTGAGTGAGCTTAATGAATAAGAAGAAAATTGTTATTGGAGTATCTTTAAAAGGCTATCCTTAAAATGAAGGGTAAGTATAATTGGTAACAATGTGTCCTTTGAAAGATATTGCTAACTTTAATGGAAATACATTTCTCTGGCCTTAAAGAGATTTGCCAGAGTCAAAATTTCTTCTGAACTAAGCCTTCTCAGTTCAATAAAACAACGACTCAACTAACACCACTGTCTTCATTAATGTGGTGTCAAATTGTTTGCCTTATTAGTTGAGGCTGCTCAGTGTGGTGCCCCAAAACTTCTCCAGACCCAAATCTCTATTTTTCTTGTGATTAATATTTTATTAAGCATTAATAAATACAAAAACAAGTGCCTAAAAGGAATATAATAACATTCATCTCTACAGTCACAGAGGGAGATGATCTTACTTGATATACAGCATATATACACTACTGTAATATTTATCTGGGATATTTTCCCTCAAATTGTAAAGCTATCTTCGAGCTAGTAATTTATTTAAAAAGACAGTACATTTTTAATAACCAAATGGAGAAAATGACTCCATTTTAAATGACCCTAAAGCCTTTTTGAAATATTTGAAATTATTTCTGAGTCCTTTAAATGAGAACTCATCTCTGGGTCTTTCTATGGCCGTATGAAACAGAGCAAGCTATGGTGGAGTCACAGTAACATGTGGAAGGTGCTAAGGACATGCTTGAGGCGGTCTCCACAGGGCTTCTAGAGTCTTTCTTCATACATGCAAGTGCTTCAATGTATTTATTTATGTTTTCACATCATTGTGGATCTTTCCCAAAATCTGGGTAGTTTGGATGAAATTTAAGAATTATTTCATGGGCTTCAATAATCACCACTGTAGTAGAGATGGCCCTCATATAATGAGAAAAAAAGATGATGGATTAAGTGTTCATATTTTGCATTGAAACTTCACATTAAATCTGTGAAATAAATGTTGAGATCTGTGTTTTATAAAATAAAATATGGAGTTTAAATAGAGGATCAAATCATTAGGATCATCACTTTGAGGGGGGGTATGTGTGTGCAAGAGCTATGACTGACTTCCCGGCCTTGATCTTAACTTCTGTCATTCCATTAGTTATGTTATACAGCCACAAACATAGAGCAATGGAGAAGCAGAAAATATCTGCCTCATTTATAACTCTGTTATTTAAAGATATTTCATTACTTTTCCACTAAAACATTGAATATTTTTAATATAAGAACTTCTTTTTGAATCAAATAGTATGTCAAAGATCAGCACATGGCAGGGCAGAGAAGCAGATGGAGTCATTTTTATGGCCTCTGATGAACACGCAGTGCAGTAAGGCTGTGCTCACATCCCCTGCAACCTGACCCACTGCATGAGTGAATCTTGCCATCCATTTTCAGAAACTGCAGAGGTAATAAATTTGCACAGCTTGGGTTTAATAATAGGACCCCTTATGACCAGTGCAATGTGTAGCAACATACTTTCCTTTTATAATCTCTTATTTATTTGGCATATTTGAGCAACAAAATGTATGCTCTACTAGTTGACATATAGTGATGGATATACCAGGATAGGAGTGAAGAAGAAATAGAAAAACAGAAAGGTTTTTTAAAGCCCAGTGTCAATCATAAGACAATTTCTTTTGTAAAACTCAATTCAGGAAATGAGTTCTTTCTAGTTACACTTCATGTAAAAATAAAGGTTCTCACAGGTTACTACTCCATATCCACCTCTAGTTCTCTCTCTCTGAGGCTAGTACTAACACTGCCTCAGAGAGCTCAGGTTCTGTTGGAGTTGAAGGAACAAGCCTTCTCCATGAGAATCTTCCCATGTCGTTGGCACTGTGTGATTTCTGTGCTGGAATTGAGTGATTCTCATTTGAATCCAATTATAACTGAGCTCTCAGTGTTTGAATCTGAAACTGCTTGTCCTCGTGACTTTTTTCCTTACTGAGACAAAGGCAGAGAGATAGAAGGGAGCAAGCATGGAGAAAGCAAGTAGCAGAACTGTCCATCCTATTTCTGCCTCTTATAAATCATCCAGGCTACACACCCTTAGGCTGAGTAGTTACCCACAGCCAGGGTGGGGCACCCTGGGGCACCCAGAAGCAGGCCTCTCCAATCAGTGGACTACTTCAGTAACCACACACTGAATCCCAGCATTGCAAGCTCTAGATCCAGCCACCTCTGAAACTTCCCCTATCACTGCATTGGGTTTTGAGGGGACATCTCAGCACAAGCTGTAACACCACTCAGACTCCTCCTGAATAACATGGGCTTTGCCTCCCACCCTAATGCTGAATACCTGACTTATGGCTGGCTTTATTGGAATTGTGTGACTGTGTCATTAGCTTCAGGTCTTTTTGTGCTCATTTTTGCTGTTGTGTGTGCCTGTTTCTTTTCTGCCCACTTGAGAACCTTTTCGACTGTGCCTCTCATGATAGTTTATTTGCCCTCTCTCTTTAGTCAGGATAATTTATAAGTAATACATTTGACCGAGCATTCCTTATTGTACAGTTATGACAAATGTTATGACATTCCATTAAGATCCTTTAGAATGAGTGTGCCAGGAGCACCTCTCTCTTCAACACAAACAATGTTGAACAATGGAATTCATTTTGCCTAACATGACTTGTTTTAGGAGGACCCTATTGTAGGAATTTTTCAAAATGACTAAATGAAAATTTGAAAAAAATAATATATTTCCATAAAATAAATTTTAATGAGGTTTACTCTGATTGGAATAAGGAAACCTAAAAACATTAAAATATAATTACAGCTATTATATTCTATTATCTATACACTCAGAACAGTTCTTAGCAGATCTACTCTAAAAATAATTATAAATATTTTGAACTATTTTTATGAATAAATTTTAAGTGATTTATTGGCTAATGGCAAATAGTGTCTCCTTTGTTTTATTTTGTTTGAAAATTTTTACCAATCTCTCTTTCTCTCTGTCTCTCTCTCTCTCTCTTTGTCTCCTTCTCTCTTTCTCAATTAGTGCATGTCTATAACAGAATAGCAGTGTTTGTGTTGAGGAAGTGGGGCATGTACATAATATCTTTCAATCAATTCCAACCCCTTTACTTCCTTCTTCTCCTTACCCTTTCTCCATTGATTTCCAAGAGATCACCTTGTAGCTGAACTATTTAAAGAAATAGGTAGAAAGAAATTTTTTAGTTGGGAGTTGTAACATAAACTTGCGATTCTCTGGGGATCTGTTAGCTTTCCATACCAGACTTATCCTTTATACAGTGAACTGATAAGATAGATAAGGTTTAAAATGTATTTCAAGTTCAATGTATTTCTAAAGGAGAAGAATTTGTGAGTGACTTTAACACTTGTAATGGACTGCTTAATTTCAACCACAATACATTTCCTCTGAAGCATTTTTTTAAAAGAAGTCTTGCTATGTTAGGTCTGAAAGAATAATTAATCCTCTTTACTGGTCTTCTATGTGGTTATTATGTTAACTATCTTCCATCATTTCTAATAGTGAGGTATATGACCAAAATATAGAATTATTACCTTTTTTGAAATTGTAATGCTTTAAACACTATAAAATATTAGATATGTGTCTGTCCTTAGCATGGATGAAAGTAATGAAAAAGTGAGTTTCAAGATATATATATATA
>PVIR01026522.1:0-23942 GCA_004026965.1 Petromus typicus | reverse complement strand
GTTTGAAATTTATGATACTAGTTCTTCACAAATGATGGGAGAAAAAAAAAAAGATTAGAGTTATAGTAGAATCCAGCTAAGTGGGCCAGGGAGGGACCGGGGGCATCACTGAATGCAGCAGTCCTGACACTGACTAGACAAGACAGTCACTTTCAAAGCCACTGTCAAAACAAAAGCTTTTTTTGATGTTTAACAGAATTTAGAGAAATAGATAAGAAGTCTATCCTTTTTCTTTGTTTTTATTTTAGCATGGACCTTATGTGCTGGACAGACATTGAGCAGTTCCGAAGAATAAATTTCAGAGATCAAAATCAAAGGGAAGCAAAATCTATATATATTAAAAACAAGTACCTTAATAAAAAGTATTTCTTTGGACCCAACAGTCCAGCTTCTGTGTATCAACAAAATGAGGTATCGACATATAAACCTATTTTCTGTTTTGAAGTGTGAAAAAAATCATTTATTTCTTTTTGCCAATAATCTGAAAGTCTTTTTTCCTTTTGCTGTTATGATTTATAACATTTTAAATTGTATTTTATATAATATAGCATAATATGTTTGTTTAGGTGCTTGCGTGTCTACAAATTATGTATTTCTTAAATTTTTTCAAGTATTATTTTAAAAAATTACTTTCTCCAGGAATAGTGGCACACACCTGTAATCCCAACACTTAGGAGGCTGTGAAAGAAGGATCGCAGAAGTTCGAGGCCAGCCTGGGCTACATAGTGAATTCAAGGCCAGCCTGAACTGCACAGTGAGATCCTGTTTCAAACAAACAAACAAACATGCAACAAATCAACAATAACAACAAAAAACCAGAAAAAAGTTACTTTAACATAACTTTTCTTTATCTGGGTCTGTGTTGTGGACAGTACTTAGAAATCTGAGGGTAGAATCACAGCTTTGTACCTACTATTCTTGAGTTATTCATTCATTCAGCAAATATGAGCGCCAGACACTGTTTCAGATACTCACAAGAAAGCGGTGGACAGGAAGGGCAAGGTCCCTGCATCTTTGAACATGTAGGAAAACAGTTATTAGCAACCAGTAGGCCTCATCTCTATTTCTTATTCTTCTCTTAGATATTATTATTACAAATATAATCCATCTCTGAAAATTGTTTACAGTTTTTTTGTCCCCAGAATCTATTTTCCTTGATAAGGAGCAGGGGTTTAACCTTTTGTTGTATCAGAGTCTTAGGGCCTTAAATACTACTTAATAATAATAGTCTCTTTAGATTTTCAGCAAAACATGAGAGTGGGAGACAGCTGTGAGTCTTCGTGTTCATGTAACACTTCATCTCATAAAGTAGTCTCAATTTTTATGCTTCTGAAATACAAATAATTAAATGTTATAACTTATTTAGTTTGAGGTTTTCACATTCTATAATACTACATTAAGATTAAATGATTTTATTTTAGGAGCTTAAAATGATAGTCTATTGGTATACATTTATAAATCAAATTTCATATTAATGCTAAATTTGGAAAATTAAAGAAAAATTCAGAGACATTCATGAGTAGAACAAATCAAACTAACAAGCTATAGCTTTGGTGGGAATGGAATGAACAAAAACTCTTGGGAGCAAGAGGGAGAAGAAATGGTAAAATTAAGCAACTTTGACAAAAATGCTTTGCTGTTAGTTCCCCAAGATACAAATCTGGGACACATTAGCAAAAGTGGTTGGGTATCTCAATAAGCACAATTATGAATAAACACATGGAAAGCATTTGTTTTGTATTTGGCTTGTGCTACACTGTGTGAGGTTTCATGGTATCTGATGCTACTGTGTGACCCTGTGCAGTGACACAGCACACTGAGGGCTCACCAGTCGCCATCGCTGAACGGCCATGCTTCACACGGGCCGTCTCGTGAGCCCTTCCACCTCCGTCACTCCTTCACTTGCTTTATGCTCAAGCACGTCCGTGTCACGTCAGGCTCATCAGAGTCACACTTGATCTCATTTTAGTTGTGTAGCCAGGTTGATCTTTGATAAACAGGGTAGTGTTTTTATACAAAAGCAGTATTGCCTTTGGGTTATTATTTGATAGATACTATTAAGAGGACTAAAAAGGAGTTTCTCTTATTTTATATGAAACAATACTAATAGCAGTATTAATATTATTAATCAAAGGAGAACTAGTGTGGCTCTTCTAGTGCGAAATTCAGAAATTTTTAGTATATATGTAAGAACAGCTAGAAAACAGAAGGATTTACAGCAGGAAATAGCTATTACAAGCTTATCAAGGCAAATAATAATATAGAAGGAAGATTTGGGTCACAAAGAAATTGTGATTTAAATGATACCACTTGTAGAAGTCTAACTATTATTTTAAAAATACAACTTTATCTACTTCCAGCTGCCTCTGTTTCCTTCTAAGAAGTTGTCAGGACAGCCCTACATCACTACCACTGCTGCCGTCCTGCCATTCCCAACCCAACATACCGATTTATAATACCCATGTCCAGGTTGTTCCTTAACTAATTAATACTTCATTTTCCTCATCTATAAAAATCAGTGCTTTAAGTAGGTCAATTTCACTAGAATCGCAGTCTTATAGAACAATAGACATAGATAAGAACTTGGCAAACAAATAGATTAATACATTTTATAGTGGAAGGTGATTAATTCAGTGGAAGAAAACAGTGCCTTTGCTTCTGCTGACATTAGCTAACATTCTCCGTCAGTGCTGGGGCTATAACCCCGTGGCAGGGTGCTTGTCTCGACTTCCTGAGACCCTTGACCCCCAGCATCAGGAGAAAAAAATCACACTCCTGTGTTTGTGGGACTTTTTTTTTTTTTTAATATTTCATGGAAAAATTGCTTATCTAAAACAATTACCACATAAGCTATAATTCTTTTTGATGTCAGGAGAGCTTTTTCTCATTCCTATGTATAATATAGCCAGATGTGCAGAAAATGACAACTGAAGTTGGGTATGGTGACACACACCTGTATTCCTGGCACTCAAGAGACTGAGGCAGGAAGATCATCAAGAGTTTGAGGCCAGCCTGGGCTACATAGTGAGTTCAAAGCCAGCCTGGACTACAAAGTGAGACCCTGTCTCAGGAAAAAAGGAAAGAAAGAAAGAAAAGAAACTTGCAGCACATTCAGGTGCACTGCAAATGGTTCGGAATGAATGGATGGATGGATGGATGGATGCCTATTAGTATTTCTTTAGCAAAGCAAAAATTTTAAGTTTCTGTTTAATTTTTATTTTCTTAGATAATGCAGTTAAGTGGTGGTTGGGGAAAGATTCTCCACGAGCAGCTTGATGCACCTGTTTTAATTGAAATTCAGAAGCTTGTCTTAAATAGGCTGGAAAATGTGTGGTTGCCACTGTTCCTTGCAAGTGAAGGATTTGCAACCCGACGAAAGATAAAGGTAAATAAATCGGTGTCATTTCTGGGAGGCAGCTGGTATCCTCCTCAAAACCTTGATGGTGCACGCGCAGCCTCACATGACTGTTGGCCTTGCCCCTGTGTTCTGTAGGTGGTGGTTAAAGTGTGGAGTCAGACTCCCCAAATTTCAATGTCAACTCTGCCACGTATTAATTGTACCACTTCTAAGTCTTATAAGTTTCACCTTCTCATTTGAAAAATGGAACTAGTAATAGAATTTGCTTCATATGATTATTGTGAAAATGAAATGCATAGTGTAATGTTTAGTTTCTCAGCATGGTGTCTGCTATCTATCAACATAATTGTTCTTTTTAATAATACTAAGTCCTTACACAAACAGGCAAGGGTATGCAAGGATATTCATTGTAATGTCCTTTGGAGGAATTAAGTGAGTTGCAACAGTTACACTATGGAAAACTGCACAGGTTTCTATCTGACATGAGATTATATAAATGAGATTTCCACAAGTATTAACAGGAAAGATGTTATGTATGATTGAAACAGTAAGGGTGCAGAAAATTTATAGATCTATATAGAATATATCTATTTCCCTTTGTCCATACACGCGTGTCTGTGCATCTCTTATCTAGATCTATTCATCTATTCATTCTTCTAGCTATCATTTTATTTGTACTT
Organism: Petromus typicus; assembly: GCA_004026965.1. Taxonomy (NCBI): domain Eukaryota; kingdom Metazoa; phylum Chordata; class Mammalia; order Rodentia; family Petromuridae; genus Petromus; species Petromus typicus. The sequence continues at coordinate 19,904 of PVIR01026522.1, read as the reverse complement.
GGGGAAAATAAAATATTCTGCTTCCTGTCAATTGGTGTGAGGATTTGGAAGGATTTTTACTTTGTAAAGTGGAGTCTTGTTTTTGATTTGTTTTGCTGTTGTTTTATATGAGCCATGTATTATTTCAGTCATTTAAAATACCATTATCATGCCTAGAAACAGGCAAGTGTAAGCTTTATAGAAATAATAAGTGGATGAAAATGTAATGATATTCTGTGCGATTAATATTGTCTAGGAAGAACCTGAAAACATTTTGTTTACATGGTACCAAATTTATGAGACATTTTGAGGACTATGTATCTGGAAATATCTTTAGTCTTTTGACCTAAGCAACAGCTGGGAACACAGAATTTATAGTATGGAGAAGAGCCCAGCTCATTTTAGGCAAAAAGTTCCCAGAAATAAGTTTTGGGAAAATTCAAATCTTCTCATTCTCTTTCTTTGGGGAAACTCCAATTCTCTATCCAAAGCTAAATAAAGGACATTTGGCTTACTAATATTATTTACCACATCTTCTCATTCTATTTACCACAGTGATTTTATTGTAACTAGTAGTCATTTCCTGACTTAGCATTCTTTGGGCGGTCAGCAAAATAAACCAATTCTGGCAATAACTGTAGGTCAAAAGAAAAAAGAAGGTGAGAATTTACTCTAAAATCTCATGCATTTAAGGAAAGAGTTGACACCCAATCTTTAGAAAAGATATAGGCCAGATCAGACCTGGAAACCCAGAGAAACTCAGATTTTTTTTCCCTCTGGGCTGTGGCTATCAAATGCCTTGGCTCTGGAATGCAGCTCTGTGGTGGAGGGCTTCCTTAGCACACGTGCTCAGCCCCAGTGGTCCTAGTTCTTGACTCTCTACATTAGCGCCTGGATCAATCTGCTATGAGAAGGGAAATAATGAGACACAGCATATCTTTTGCATGAGCAGGAATAGAAAACTATCTATAAACAGTAACCCCAAGAAACAGTTCTTTCTAAGCATCTGTGGAGGGCTGATATAAAATGTTCAAGTTCTGCATTTGAAATAACATCATGTTTGCATATAATCTACACATAGCCTCCTATGTACTTTAAGATCATCTCTAGATTATTTGTAAAATCCTAACACAACATAAATGCTTATGTAAATTGTTGTTGTCCTGTACTGTTTAGGGAGTGAAGATAAAAGTCTGTACATGTTCAGTACAGACACAAGTTTTTCTCCCCAAATATTTTCTATTCAAATTGGCTGAGCTCAGAGATGTGAAGGATACATTATCTACTGTACTGCCCTATGTGTTGACAGTAAACTTAGGCCACTTCTAGAATTAGTTGCAGGAAAGTATATGGCTAGAGAATAGTGCAAAAATCTGAGAAGCCATGATTACCTCTCTGGCTTCAACTCCTGTGTCAGTCTGAGTGAAAACGTCATCCACGTTCAGGCCAGAATGAGGAGGTGTTGTCTGTGTTTGCAGATGAGGACACTGTGTTCCAGGAAGGCGGGGCCTTCGAACCATGACTGCAGGCTTCTGCTTCTCTTTCCCAGCCTCACTTTTCTAAGCTACTAAAGCAGTAGTAGCTCACTCAGTTTCTAAGCTACTAAATTAGTAAATGATTTTAAAACTCTGGACAGTATAAATAATAGGATAAAGTTATTGGTCTTGTTTTCAGGTACAGATGAAAGACATAGCAAGTGACATTTTACTACAGAAGCATGAAGGGAAAATTGGAGTCTGGAAGGCAAGTAACTGTATATTCTTCCTCTTGTAAGTTCCACTCGGTCAAAGTACTACTTTTCCTTCTCTTTTTTTGTCCAGGGATCATCTCTGTAGACATTACCAGCTAAACTAACTGATCGGTACTATTCTTACTTGCACAGGGAATTTACAGCAAAGTGTAACTCTTAACTCTCAAAGAGTTTCTTGACCTGTTCAACCTTAGAAATGAGTGGCCCGTAAAAATACACTGTATTTTTCCCATTCTCTAGCATATCTCTTCACTCTGTTAGTAGTTTCTTTTGTTGTACAGAAGCTTGGACAAAGGACTCATACCTAGACTATATAAAGATTCAAAAAAATTAGGTCCCTTCCAAATTAAAAGCCCCAATTAAAAATGGGCATCTTAAATGGACAGATGCTTCTTAGAAGAAGAAATGCAAAAGGCCAATAAATCCATGAAAAAATGTTCAACATTGCTGGTCATTGGAGAAATGCAAAGTAAAACAACACTAAGATTCTGTCTCACTCCAGAAAGAATGACTGCCCTCCAGGAATCAACCAACAACAAATGCTAGCAAGGGTGTGTAAGAAAGGAACTCTTCTCCATTGCTGATAGGATTGTAAACTGATACAGTTGCTAAGGAAATCAGTAAATATTCTTCAAAAAACTAAAAGTAGAAATTCTGTTTGATCCAAGTATTCCCCTTGTAGGTATTTTCCTCCCAAAAGTTAAAGATATCGTATCAGAGCAATACATGCATACTCATACTAAAATAGCACAGTTCATAATAACTAAATTTTAGAAACAGACTATATATCCATCAACAGATGAATGGATAAAGAGATGTGGTATTTGTACACAATAGAGTACTACTCTGTCAGAAAAAAATGATAAGTTTGCATCATTTGGAGGAAAATGAATACACCTTGAACCCATAATGTTAAGTGAGGTAACAGTCACACAAACTCAAATATTGCATAGTTTCTCTTATATGAAAATCACAGAGCACACACACACACACACACACACACACACACACACATATGTGTATATATATATATATATATATATATATATATATATATAAAATAAAGGACAGATAATATATAATATAATATATATAATAAAGGACAGATAATAGGAAAAATGATATTGTACTCCAGTATGGACAATGTACATAAAAGTACTTTCTCTTAGTACAATTGTCTTACATGTTTTATATATATATATATATATATTTTTTTTTTTTTTGCCTATTACTCTTATTTTCAATCTGTATATATAATTAACTGTTTAAGGCATCATAAGATGAATAAATGAATCTGATATTAGAAAAACAAAAGAGGGTGAATGGAAGGAAAGGAATTGAAATGTGTTATTTATAGTCACTAACGCCCTACAGTGAATATAAGCATCGCCTACTGCAAATATAGACATACAGATAGCTATATTGTATTTTTCTGCCTGAGGTCCTAGGTTTGATTTCCCAGGACCATGAAAAAAGCACTTTTCTTTATCTTGCTTCTGGTGAATTTATGGAGACATGTATGGTAGTTACTTATTATTTACTTATAATAAGTTACACACAAAAAATGAGGCAGAATAATAAAATTAAGTCATCTTATAGTTATTTAGAATTGCACTTTAGCATTAAAAGAATTATGATAACTATTATTTTGATAATTATTAAAATCACTACAATAAGATACTTGTACCTCACTGGTACAGTAGTTATCTATTTTGCTTCTTAACAAGCACAACGATCTGTTTTCCTTCTGAGCCTGTAAGTATATGTGTCTTTATTCTCCTTCAAGTCATGACAGGAGGTCAAACCAGATGTAGATGACTCACTGAAGACTGGGAAATAAAGATAACAGTTTATTTGAGTTAGGTGTCATGGTACATACCTATAATTTCAGCACTCAGGAGGATGAGGCAGGAGGATTACCATGAGTGCGAGGCCAGCCTGGGCTACATGGCAAGGTCCTCTCTTGAAACAACAAAACTAAAAGTTAATTTGAATGTTGTACGATTGCGTGTATCTATAGGATTGCTCTTTTCTGTACTTTCTCCTTGAAAAGAAATAATCTTTTCTTTGACATTTGATTTTTGCTAAAATACTAGTAGAATGAGCTTACATTTTATTGCATTACATATTATATTCTTTTCTATCTAGTTAAATTACAGGTTTTAGTGAAATTACTAAGTTTTAGTATCTTAAGAAGCAGGTCTTAAAACATTATTTGTTGAGTGGATTTTAAATAAACATCCCAGTCTAATCCATAGTTGTTCCTATTTATAGGGCTATAATTTTAACAAGGACCAGATGCTGAGGGTCTTAGGTTTTTGTCTAGAGAACATGGCATGTGCCTCTCTGAAACAGCGATACACATCTGTGCACTTTATCTGAGTAACGCACTGCACTCATCTAGACAGCCCGCCTCAGACAGCGTCCTCAGGGCCTCCTGGGAAAGGCGAGCCTTTCCACGCGGAATGAGTTACTCTTTCCTTTGTGCTCTGTAGCACTTTTTACATAACTCTCAAACACTTGCATTGATGGTCACATGTGATTTGTTTCAAGGAATTTATTTTACGCGTTGTCAGTAATGGATATTTTTCATGTAATTTAATCATTAATATAATTTGTAAGTCCATCTGAAATATTGCCTTTGGAAGGATGCTTCTTTGTATGCTTGAACACTGAAATCAATTTGGATAACTTCAATAAAATTAAAATCTATTTGGTAAATTCAATAAAATCTTATTATGTTCTTTTAATTTGAGAGAATAAAAAGGACTGGATATATGATTTTAAATGATCGAAGTAAGAAAAGGAAACATTTCAAAATTATGAAGATATAAAACAAATGTAGATAGAAACACCTTTATGCATCATGAAATATCATGGGGTACTTCTAGATTTTACGTTATGTAAATAACTGGTCACAGGAATATTATTAAAATGATTATCATTATCAAGCATAATTTATTATTATATAATATGAAATGTCTTACCTAAAAACATGATCTATTTAGGATAGATTTTTTTTTTGGTACTGGGGATGGAACTCAGGACCTTGTGCTTGTCTGGCAGGCACGGCACTGCTGAGCTACATCCCCGGCCCTACGACAGGATTTTGACAAAACTGTACAATAAATTTTCTATTTAAATTAGAATTAATTGAAATTTCTTCCTGAAAAATGAAAAACTGTCTGAATTATTCAACTGCTTCTACTTTTTAAAACACGAGAGAATTATGCAATAATAAAATAAATAATGTAATGATAATCATAACATTATGATTACTTTGTTCCGCCTCAGCACAGAACTCATACTACGCACTAAAAAGTACTTTTTCATCATGGTCACAAAACTGTATTGACTGTTAACATTCTTAAATGGTGTAGTCGTGTGTTCTAAATCATCCAGTCAGTTCGTTCTTTTTTCTGGACTCCTTTTAAAAATGATGCCATAAAAATATAGAGGAGACAGAAAGGAGAGGAACAGAGGGCGAAAAGCTGCCAAACACTGTTGTACTCAGGCCACAAATTTCAACAGCCAAAATGAAAGGAAAGAGAAGTTGGTTACTTTAGTCTAACTAGTGACTTTATTTTTGTGGGTTAAACCATAGCTGACGTTGTCTATTCTCTGCTTTGGACAGCCTGTGGAGAGTAAGTGGATATCTTCATCCTGTGAACTTATTGCTTTTCGGAAAGCCTTATTGAATCCAGTTACAGCAAAACAGTTTCAACATTTTGTGACTCTAAAAGGAGATTTATTGGGAAATGGGGTACTCTTTTGGCAAGAAGTACAAAAATACAAGGTACTGAATTGGGAGCTGGGGAAAATTTGGGGGAGGAAATGCATTATCAGATTCTTAATGATAGCTTTACGGACAAAATTTGCATAAGATATCCCAGTTTTGTAGCTTCATACCCATAATTACATTTTGAGGTGTTTATTATTCATTGCTTTGATAGACTTATAGTATACAGCAAGGAGTGAAGCTGAGACCCAAGATGATAGTATTGGGTTTTTTTAAGGCATTGAGATGCATTATGACCTAAGGAGAACACTAGATCTTGAAGGGTTTTAACTGCGTATCTATCTTGTGTAGAATAAGTGTACTATATATGTGCCATCTACGTACCATGTAAATGTACTATATACATTTTTCTTGAAGCTACCCATATTTAGTGCATCCACTTAACTAAGATCTCTATATAAGTATTCCTCCTAGCCATGTTTATAGCAATAGTACTTAAAGATAAATATAGATAAATCAAGAGATGAGAAGCATTTTTATTAGAAAAGTAGTCAAATTTCAATTAAAGAACAAGGGGTTAGGTGCAAAGGCAATTTTTTTTTCAAGTTTTGTGTTTAATAGATTCATATGGAATCTTTGCCTTTAGAAGAAGGAACTTTTGCTGTTGTCTAGATTTCAGTAAAAAAAGTCTTCAAGGGGCCAGGGAGTTAGCTCAGTGGTTCCGGCGCCTGTCTTGCAAGCGCAAGGGCCCGGGTTTGATAACCACATACAATACTGGGCATGGAGACTCACACCCAGCAGCAACCAGTACCACATACCACAGTGCCAGGCATGGTGGCTCACGTCTGTAATCCCAGCACTCGGGAGGCAGAGGCAGGAGGATTGCTGTGATGTGAGTTTAAGGCTGAGCTCAGGGCCAGCCTGAACCACAAAAGTGAGACCCTGTCTCAAAAAACCTTAAAAAAAAAATGTCTTCAAATAGCTTGGCGTGGTGGTGATGCCTGCAGTCCCAGCACTTGGAAAGCTGAGGCAGGAGGACCACTATTCAAGGCCAACTATGTGTTTCATGAGTTCAAGGCCAACTTGAACTACATAGAGAGTCCTGTGTCAAGACAAAAATAAAGTCTTCAGGTATCCAAGGTATCTGTTGTCAGCTTAAATGCTCTCAGGTTTATTTCCCTGCAAGCAACCTATTTTATTTGTAAAAGTGAGAAATAAAATAACACTAGACTTTAGGATTATAATACTTTCAATTGGCCCACAATTTTAAGTAGATATTATGCCACACTCATACAATTATTTAATACATAGTGGCTGCTCAATAAACCCACACCTTCTCCAATGTTGTACAAAACTATTTCTATACATTTCTGTTATCAACTGTTTATGTACTAATGCCAGCTCAGGCTTTCAAAGAAAAAAAAATTGTGAAGATTTTCACAATCTTCTGCATGAATAATATTACTTAAAGTTTCTTGAGAATGAGAAAGAAAGTAAGTAGTCTGTTTCCACAACAGCAATTCTGTAATACAGAAGAGAAAAACTATCTCTAAGATAACGAGAACATCATTAAACCCAGTCCTGCTAGAATAATAGGTACTGAAATAAACCTTAATATAAGTACTTGAAAAATCCCAGTGTCATAGAGTCATCCCTTAGTTTGTAGCTGTTGGTCATCTACATCTTTTTTTTTTTTGAGACAGGGTCTTGCTTTGTAGCTCAGGCTGGCCCAGGCATTGTGGTACGTGGTTATCAGTGTTGGGCTTACAGGCGGAGTCACAACACCCAGCACTGTGGTATGTGGTTACCATGGATTGAACCCGGGACCTTGCACTTGCTGGGAGATGCCAGAACCACTGATACAAACCTCAGCCTTCATTTACATCTTAATATCTTTTCTGTGGTATAGTATGCAGGGCTTACAGTAGTAAGTAGCTGTGTTTAAAAATATGCTTTAAAATTAAAAATAATATAGTAAGAATAAATTTGTTCATCTGAGAAACATTTATTAAGTATCAAATATGCTGACCATTATGCTAGATTGTAAGATAATAAGGTGAATACAACACTCAGTCTTCCTCAAGGAGTAAGACATCCATGAAGACAAATATTAGGAAATTATATCAAACCCAACCCATGTTCTGTACATTCTAGTACAGTTTAGCAGGAGGAGGCGATGCCAGGGATGGAGAGATGGGAGGTCAGGACGGCCTCAGCAAAAGCGGTGCTATCTGCATTGGGCTTGAGGAAGTTAAGCAGCTGGAAGTCAGTCGTCCTGGCAGAGCCTGTGAACTAGCTTCACAAGGCTTACTCTTACTGTTTACTATCTGCTAGATACTGTTCTAATGCTTTACATGTGAAATGAGTTTATTTTTCACAAGAACCCTGTGGGCTCAAGGATGTTATTCTTACAGAATCCTTTGAAGCCCAAGATGTTATTTATTTTTTTTATTTATTTTTTTTTTTTTATTTTTGGGATTACAGGCGTGAGCCACCACGCCCGGCACTGTGGTATGTGGTACTGGTTGCCGCTGGGTGTGGGTCTCCACACCCAGTATTGTTATGTGGTTACCGGGGAATCGAACCCAGGCCCTTGCGCTTGCAAGACAGGCGCCGGAACCACTGAGCTAACTCCCCGGCCCCCAAGATGTTATTTAACAGATGAAAAAACTAAAGCATAGAGAAGTTAAGAAAAGCCCAACATCATACAGGTGATTAAGCAATAAAGATAGAATTTGAACTCAGTCATTCTGTTGCTAAAGCTCATGTCCTTAAAAACACAACTGTGCTGCCTCCCGGTAATGGCTGTGGAAATGCACCAAGCACCGCCGGGAGTAATTCTAATCAGACATTGTTCTGGACTGTGACAAGTTGGAAAGGACTGGATGTGAACCAAGTGACATTTGTTACTGAATCATATGACTCCACATCAAAATATTCTGCAGCCAATAGAAATCATGTTGCAGATGGGGAATAATCAGTGATGGAAAAAGATGTTTAAACTCGCTACTAGAAAGTAGTATGGTTTAATAAAAAGTAGGTGTTGATTTACATAAAGATCAGAAGAATGTAGTCATCCAACAAATATTTATTGAACCTGTATCAAAGGCCAGGCTACATCCTGAGGATATAACAGTTGTCAAGCCAGTCACCCCTTCTATACAGACGCCAGGGGGACGGGCAGATGAAGAGTGGGTGTGGGTAACCAGTGCTGCAGGAACAGGTATGATGCGTGTCTCCCTGGCACTGAGCAAGCCATCAAGAGCTCACTCTGGGGAACATGCCTAAACCAGGACCAAGAACAGACTGACAATTAACTAGGCTGGAGGCATGATAGAGTAGAACAATTAGGAAGAAAAATCAGCTGTTATATCTGTCGAAATTTTATGCCTTTCCTCCAAATTAATATCTTATAAGTCTGTATTTGTTTTGAAAGCTAATATGTTATAATTATAAATCAGGCTCTCCAAATAATTAGTGGGCCTGGTAATCTCACTAGTAATTACAAATAATGCCTGTTTGGTAACATACCAAACATATGTGATTTAATAAGCTTTTTCTGAGGTGATGCTAAATTGAGAAGTACTAACTATTGTTTCAGTGCAACATTTACATTAAACTTTTCACGTGTGACTTTTCCCAAATATGAATAATAATTTACATAAGTGGTACCAGAATTTTTGTATCTTTAATAATATCCATGACTGGTACCCATAAGAAAGTGACTGGCATATACTGGATACTTACTTAATAAAGCTTGGCTCATTTCTGGTCTAGAATTAGAAGTTTCCAAATCTGTTTCCTTCAAATGTCCTAATGCTTTTAGAAAATAGTGTCTTTAATAGCAAAATACTATAATTGAAGCTAAGCTATCTCTTTATTAAGAAAAAGAAAAAAGCCCTACATCTGTGGTTTTAAAAATAGCTCATTGCAAGGTACAGTCATTATTTTCAAGTTCTTTATCTATAATAATAAACTGAAAAAAGGATAATGTGGTGGGACAACTGGCTGTGCAATGGTCCAAGAGGCCTGTTCTGCACCACAGGCGTACATGTCAGAGTCTCCATTTCCTCAAATCAAAGAGAAAGAACAGCTATCCTTGACATGTCCGAGAGCCCTCTTAACCTAAAGTTAACATGTATGTATACTGACACTACTGGCAGTGCCTAGCAAAGCAGCAGTCACACACTATGTGTTTTGCTCCTTCTTGTTCAGGATTTGTGCCATTCCCATTGTGACGAGTCTGTCATCCAGAACAAGATCTCGACTATAATCAACTGCTTCATTAACTCCTGCATTCCACCAGCCTTACAGATTGACATTCCAGTAGAACAGGCTGAGAAGATTATTGAACACAGGAAGGAGTTAGGACCGTATATATTTAGAGAGGCGCAGGTAAGATTTCAGCTCATGTGGCTAAGCATATTTTAAAATAGACTGACAACCTAGATTTTCTCTTAAAGTTTTTACATTACTCATATTTAACAAGATTTGAATTCTCCAGTACTACAATTTATTCTATTTGATTTAAATTATATTCTTGAAAGCAGTCTTTATATGCACATCAACAGATGAACTGATAAAATGTAGAGTACACATACAATGGAGTACTACTCAGGACTAAAGAAGGATAAGTTTGAAGGGCCAGGCCTGGTGGTGCACACCTGTCATCCTAGCACTTGGGAGGCTGGGGCAGGAGGATTGCAGTGCGTTGCCTGTGCGACATAATGAGATCTTACCTTAAAATAAAAAAGAAAAAAAGATCATGGATGTACTTTGTGATAATGTTAAATGAAATAAATCAGACACAGAAAGTTAAATTATCATGTGATTTCTCTTACATGAGAAATCCAAATCTAAATTAAAGAGAAAAAAATAGATATTAAATAGGGCGGTAGACTTTATGGAGATGGGAAAGGATTCTGGGAATGGAAGAAGATGGAGTAAGGGGAAGTAAAAGGATTAAGAGTCAGTACCTACATGTGTCAGTTCCTCATGGGAAATATATTATTTATCAGAAACATACTAATAAAAAATTAAAAATAATTTAATCTTTTTATATGCCACCAACATATAAAAAACTAGCATACATGTTTTTTTGTTGAAGATAATATATGGCCAATAAAATTTAAAATATACTCTTTCTGCGATAACTATTTTATTTTGAAAGAAGGCTAATGCTGCCTTCATTTCCCACCATTCATATCTCCTTTTAAAATATCTGCTACCACAAAAATGTGTGAAATATGTGTGCTCTAAGATTTGTATATTTTTAAAGATTGGAATATTCACATACCTCATAAAATAAGTGAGAGGAGATTTAAGTACTCAACCAGCATAAAGTACACAAACTCATGAAAGCAAAATCATGGCTGTTAACCTGCTCAAATTACTTCTTTTTAAGATAAATAATAGAAAACACTGACTTGGTGAACATAATTTATTTGCATTTTGAAAAGCCTTTTAGTGATGTTGTTCCTAAAAAATGATTAAGAAAAATAAATTATACTGGGGGTAATAGGGAAGGCCATGTCATGAATTAAGTGATACGAAACAGAGATTTAGAACATGATTGCCCTTGAGCACGGAAAAAGGCCATTATTCCTTAACGTTCATTTGTGACCCAGCTGTGTTCTAAGTCCTCTGAGGAACTGAAAGTGGACTCACAGTCCAAATTATGCATTAAAACAGGCAAAAATATAGAGGTATGATTGAAGATGTGCTAGAGAGAAACAGAGAAAACACTGTGCCAGAACTGTAGACTCTGTTGATGAGAGATCTTAGGGGTAATTTAGCCTTGCCTAGGGACACTGATAAACCAAGCCAGGACTTGCCCTCTATTTTAAAGAGCCTGCGTCTGGTGGGTAGATGTCGGGAGCTGCTGGCATTGATTGGTTCTGGCACCTTCTTCCTGGATTGCAACCAATGAGCTTCATCAGTGGCTTCTAACAAATGAGGTCTACCTGATTCCCTAAAATGGGGCCACACATATGGCCTTCAGAGCATCTGTAAATACAGAAGCTTCATTTAGGGGCTTGACCCTTAAAGGGTCTCACGACCCTTTCTTCTTCCTGTTTACCTGAGGATACTTAAGAGGATGGTCTCCCCTTCTACCAGGGTATTCAAAGTTACCATGTTGTGTCTTTCCTTGACTCAATTTCCTTCTCATGTCTAAACAGTCCTTCTTTCACATGTATGCACATGTCCCCTTGTTATCTGTCATGCATTTCACTTTTCTCCAACTGCAGCCCACTACCTCACTTCAGATCTGCAACAGGTCTCCCACCACTCACCAAAACGTCCTTCCTCTGGGCTGTCTCCAGTTCACTCCACTTCACCGAAAACAGAGCAGGCTTTTTCAAAATATTTATCTGATCACATCCTTGCATCTGACATCCCTTCTAAGTTGTAGGCTTTTTAAGGGCAGGGAATGTTTTTCATTTGTCTTTGTGGCCCAATTACCCGGCACAGAGTAGGCATTTTCTGATCACATGACATGACACGAGAGAGGATTTGTCATGACCAACAAAAGATCACACTGAAAATAAGAGGAAAGTTGAGCAGAAGTGCTGACTAGTAAATGAAACTATTGTTTTAGCATTACTGTTCATGCAGCCTCAAAATTTAATCGCTCAGACAAGTTTTTCCTGGTCCTTTCACGCAAACAAAACCATTCCTCATCTGCTAACAGGAAGCAAGGTAGTCTTCTACTTATAAAAATATTTTTACCCATAATTTGATTATCTTTTAAGGATCTGAAGGTATAAATTATTAATGGCAGATACTAACCTAAAAGCTCAATTGCATCTTTTGGAGATACAGAGGAACATCATATCTGAATGGGTAATTTTAGATTGTTAGGCCTTCCACGTGTAAATATGTACTTATATTTAAGAGTTGGAGATGGTTTGGCTCTGAGGCCAACACTAGGTAAATAGAGTAGTAATAAGGCATAAGAAGTTCATAACTGCTATGATCCCTTAACAATGGAAAGAGGATTTACTTAATTAAATGAAGGGCGGGTAAATGTAAATAAAATTTGTTAAAAGCTTGCTTCATTAAATAAAGCATCACCTGACTTTACCATCACAACCTCAAGCAGCTGTGGGATTCAACTGAGGATTTAGCCTGGTGGTTCTGGTGCCTGCCTTGGAAGTATAAGGTTCTAAGTTTGATTCCTGGTGCTACAAAAAAAAAAAGATAAAGCTATAGGATTCAGTGATAAAATTTTGTATTAAAAGGAGTAAATAAATTTAGAGTGACTAATAACAGTCATGTATGGAAAAAGAGGATACATGAACTATGCTAGTTCAGGACTTGCTGATCACTGCATTTGCTTAAACATTTTCCCGTAACAGCTGACTTTAAGCCTAATGGGATGGTTAAGGTTTTTTAGGGCCTTAGGTAAAGGCTATCCCCAGTCCTAAGATGTTGGACTTGATCTGAGGTGGCAGGTCCTACCTTCTTGAAAGTAATGTATACCTCTGGAACTAATGGAAAAACTTGGCATAGGAATTAGAGCAACTCTTCTTATCTCTATAAATATCACAATTAATCACTTAATGTAAAGTGTCCTCATAGAAAGCATTTGTCTAGGATATCATTTGGCTTTTTAAATGTTACTTTTCTTGCTCTCGCATAAAAGAGAGATTATATCATTTAAAAGTTACTCGAGATTTATTCTTAGATCTGCAGCTTTGTTTAAGAGCTTTTCCAGAGGCAAAATGGTATTTCCTTTCTCTAAAAGAAAGAAAAAGGGGTGGCTGAGTTTCCCCTCCATGAACTGAATACTTGAAATACTTGCATAAAACAGCAGAGTGTGTGGCAGATCAACTAGTATAGATTTTAAAAGAAAACATAAATTTCTTATTTAAAAAAGACCTAATGGATTCTTTATTAATACAATCAATTGGTTAGGGAAACAAAGAATAAAGTGACTTTTAAGTATTTGGTGTATGTTTTTCTTTTTAAAGAAAGTGTTCTCATTGGTAATAAAAAACAGTGATGATAAGCATGTGCTGAGTTGAACTGTACTGAGAAGTCTGGAGACAATAAGTTGGAGGAAACATGGTGTGTATTAAAGATAGAATACTTAATCCATTATTATGCTGAATTAGAGTTTAAATCAGTACATTTGTATAAAACTGTAATCTGACATACTTTGTCTTTTATACAGATGACAATTTTTGGGGTACTGTTTAAATTTTGGCCACAATTCTGCGAGTTTAGGAAGAATTTGACTGATGAAAAAATTATGAGTGTTTTAGAGAGAAGACAAGAGTACAACAAGCAGAAGAGTAAATCGACAGTCATCGATGTTGAAAAAACTGGAAAGGTAAGACTCTGGAATGAATCACGCTTCTCAAAGGTGTAATTTATATGTGAATTTATCAAATAAATGGCCTAGGAAATACACAGATAAGTTATAGAATTTGGGCTTTATCGGCCTTTCCACCTTCCTCTGTAAGTTTCAGGCTTCAATTCACATTCCGTCTCTTCTGGGTGACAGCTTGACTCTGCTGGACCACACAAGCAGCGTCCATTGCTGTTCTGTTCCTTCTCCTCACAAATCACACTTTTACTGTCCTGTACTTAAGTTTGTGCATTGTGTATTGGTTAAAATCAAGCAATGAGTGAATGAATGAATGAACAAACAACTCATCTGTACCAGGATTTTCAGTATTAAAAATGCAGGATGAAACATCATGAAATTTGTAAGCATAAATCACAGACTGGCTAGCCTGCCTCCATTTCTCCAGAAATCCTAGATGTTTCTATCTTACATTTTGTACCTGGTTATACAAATGAAAATGTTCTTTTTTTTTTTTTTTTAGTGTTTTTGGAGACAGGGTTTCACTTTGTAGTTCAGGGTAGCCCTGAACTCACTATCTAGCCCAGGCTATCCTCGCACTCACGGCAACCCTTCTGCCTCCCAAGTAAAATGCTCTTAATTGAACTTCTCATCTGGCCATATCTGTTAACTGGAAAAAACTAACAGGGCTCGTACAAAATACTGACAGCTGAAAGAAACCCTTCCGTAGAGTAATCCCAATGTTCACATTTCTCACACTCCCTGGCCTCCCTTGCTGTGTAGCCCAGGCTCTTCTCAGATTTCTCGCCTCAACCTCCCGAGTGCTGGACTACAGGCACATGTTGCCAAGCCAGGCTATTTCCAAACACTCTCATTACATACAATAAACATATTGGCACCACGTATGAGTGTCTAAATTTCACACTTGTATTTATGTTTAATGTGGAAAATGTAAGGAAGGCCAATACAGGAGTAGATGTTTGCCTCAAAATATTAGTGTTAATGAAGGTGGATGAGTAAATGAATACAGGAAACCAATGAATGTTTTTATAACATGAAATGAATGAATATAGAAAAAATGAATATAGGAAACATGCTTTGAAAAAACTGTTACTTTGGGCCGGGGATTTAGCTCAGTGGTTCTGGCGCCTGTCTTGCAAGCGCAAGGACCAGGGTTCGATCCCCGGTAACAACATACCATACTGGGCTTGGAGACTCACGCCCAGCAGCAACCAGTACCACATTCCACAGTGCCGGGCGTGGTGGTTCACGCCTGTAATCCCAGTCCTCGGGAGGCAGAGGCAAGAGGATTGCTGTGATGTGAGTTTGAGACTCAGCTCAGGGCCTGCCTGAACTACAAAGCGAGACCCTGTCTCAAAAAAAAAAAAAAGTTACTTTGCAAAGCATAGGTTTCTCTGGGTAATTATGTGCATGACTTTTAACTCTCAGAGCCTCAATTTTATCTATCAACTAGTGGAACTAGTATTACTCTTTCATGACTCACAGGGAAGAATTGACATGGTCTGATGCATATAAAAGACCCTCTCTGAACCATTCCTCTACATAATTGTGAGGTATTATTTGATCATTTGGGACAGATACAGCATAGTCAGTAAGAGAATGGTTTCTAAAGTAAACTGTCTCACTTCAAATCTAGCCTTACCATCCATCCATCTCTTAGGTCTTTTTCTCAGTCCAATCACTTCTGTTCTCCAAACCTCGTTTTTTTGGTCAGTAAAAAGAAGATAGCAATACAACTTACATTACAGAGTAGAATTAATAAAGCATAGTGCATGTCATAAAGTAAATGTCAATTATAATAATAGTGTAGCAGTAGTTGTCCCTGTATGGAAGAAATAATGTCAAATATATCTTTCATTTTTATCTTTTTTTTTTTTTTTTTTTTTTTTTTTTTTTTTGAGACAGGGTCTCGCTTTGTAGTTCAGGCTGGCCCTGAGCTCAGCCTCAAACTCACATCACAGCAATCCTCCTGCCTCTGCCTCCCGAGTGCTGGGATTACAGGCGTGAGCCACCACGCCTGGCACTGTGGTATGTGGTACTGGTTGCTGCTGGGCATGAGTCTCCACGTCCAGTATTGTATGTGGTTTCCAGGGAATCGAACCCGGGCTCTTGTGCTTGCAAGACAGGCGCCAGAACCACTGAGCTAACTCCCCAGCCCTCATTTTTATTTTTATCAGAGAATTAACTGGATCTACACAGCCTGAAGAAAGTTGTAGTAGAACAAAGAGAAACTCATGAGAAAGTTGCAGAGTCTAATGTCTAGTTTAATATGAAGTACTTAAAATGAACCCAGCGTCAAATTCATTAACAGATGATCACAGTGATTTAACGAAGTAAAAATTTTAAACTTTTAAATGGCAAAGATAAACCAAGTTATAAGATATATTGGGAAATATAATGTATGATGTAAGTTATACAAATAAATCAGAAAAAAGATAAATATTCTTAACAGAAATTTGGGCAAAGATCACTTAACAGGCAATTCATCAAAGGAATAGAAGTGAATGAAAGCATTAAAAGATGTTCAGCTTCACCAGTGACAAGAGACATGAATACTGGCAACAGAGAAAATATTGGTAATCACCAGTGCTGGTATGAGGAAAAAGCACACAAATCTGTACATTATTGGAAAAAGTCTGAATGGTACTTTCTGAGAACAACTAGACATGTATTGTTTAAGATGCTCATTCTTTTTAAATCAGCAAACACACTTCTAGAAACTTACTCTAAAGGAGAGAATCATAAAATCCCAAAACATACGTACAGAGCATCATTTATAATAGTACCAAGTTGGAAATGACTTAAATTTCCAGTATGAGGCACTAGGATATCTCTGGCATATCCCACACACTCATGTTGAAAATGATGATATAGTTTATTCACTGTATCATTCAGCAAATATTTAAGTGCATAAGACCATTCAGCTGTTGAAAATGGTGATGTAATTTATTCATTTCATCACTCAACAAACATATGAGTGTATCATAAGTGACAGACACTGTTCTACAAATAAACCTATCATGGTAAATAACACAAAGGCCCAGCTAACATTCCAGTTCTGTATTTCTTCACATAGGACCATTTTCACCTCATGCTTTCCATCACATATGGTTTGACTGCACTTATATAACATTTATTAGATAAAGTAGAAATACTAAAATTTAGAGATAGTAATTATGCATTTTCTCTAGTGAGAATTCTGGATGGATGTTTATGAAAATTTTCAGTGATTTTTTTTTTTTTTTGAGACACGGTCTCGCTTTGTAAGTTCAGGCTGGTCCTGAGCTCACTATGTAGCCCAGGTGAGCCTCAAACTCACAGCAGTGCTCCTGCCTCTGCCTCCCGAGTGCTGAGACTGTAAGCATGTGCCACCACACCCGGCACTGTGGTGTGTAATTACTGGGGATCAAACTCAGGACCTTGCATTTGCAAGGCTGAAGCCAGAACCACTGAGCTAAATCCCTGTCCCTCAGAGTGATTTTTTGAATGCTAAAATTTGGGAGTGATTTTTGCATTTAGCTTCATCATTTATTTGCTTTTAAATATTTTTATATTAGTATGCAAGAAAATTAAAGATTAAAGGGATAGTCACTTGGTAAGATCTCATGAAACCATGAAACTTTTTTATATGTGATGACTTCTAAATCGATGGTACCATCCCGGTATCCTTTTTCTCAATAATTTAATTTAATGTTATTACAGGTTGGACTCAAGCAATATACAAGTACTACAGGGTCTACTACAAAAACACCAGCTTTAGCCAATGAATCCCTGCTAGGCCTGCAAGCTTATGGACGACAGGTAAACAGCGACATTTTGCAGGTCCCCTCCCTGTGTTGAGTGCTGAGTACTGGGACACAGTGACTCACTCACTAGACAGAAATTATAATGCAAGGAAGGACTGACTTGGACGGCCCTTGAGTTTTCAAAGAGCATAAGACTTTCATCCTGAATCCATTTTAAACAATCACCTTTCAAATCATTTCATGGTCATTTTGACTTTGGGTAGGTCCTAGAAGTCTCATAGTAGCAAATCCATGGAACAAGGCAGGTGGGGACACATGGCAATGTTTTTAGAAGGCTGCCTTTCTGTAGGTGACATCAGATAGCAGCATTTATCTCACTTTTCAGTCATACTGTCTAAGACTTACAAGAGGACTCCCAGACCTGCTTGAGAAAGTGGAAAGAACAGTAGGGTAAATGTGTTTTTGAAGCAAGAGAGAGGATTCTGAGGGGGGATTAATGACAATGTGTCTTTTACTGTAATAAAATAGTTTATTTAAACATTCAGCATATATTTTGATCATACTGCATACTTTCGGAGGCAAAAATTTCCAGAATCAACTTTGAAAATTACTTTTCCAGCCAACCTGGTGCTACTCAAAGTACATAGAAGCCTTAGAACAAGAAAGAATTCTTCTCAAAACCCAAGAGGAACTGGAAAGAAAGTTGCTTACAGGTAACTTTTGCTTGTTTCCAGAGTTACTTTGTCATCTTCTATCACAGATTCATTTTAAAGAACTTTGCCAGGGACTGATTTACCGTTTTCCATATTTCTCTCACTCGGGTGCAGGCACACCATCTTTGACACATTTTTTAAAGTCTGGCTCCATTATGTCTTTGAAGAAAAACTTGTCAACGCAAATCATCCAGAGTGAGTTTGCAGCTCTTTCTTCTTGCCTCTCAACTGACCACACATAATTTGGAGGGACTGACACCGAGTGTCCATCTGTGTCTCAGCGCACCTCTCTCTGTCTCTGGTGTCTCTCCCTGCCCAGGAGGCAGCATTAAGTGGTATCCCTAACTCTGCTTCTCTTTTCCAGAGTAGTGACAGCACTTATGTCAGTGTTGACATCCTGCTGCCAACAGGAGCCAGGTGAGTCCCTAGTCTGACATTTAATCAGTCCCACCAGGTCTCTTTAACACACATGGACACCTGACACCTGCACACACCCAAAGCAAAGCATATGCCTACACCCCACAGACATCCATGCCCGCTAGCAGACTGGTGAAGAGAATGTGCTCCCGCAGGTCACAGTCTCCTGAGAAGTACACATGGCCATGGAGGGGTCACTGCTTCCTTATATTAACTCCTTACCAATCTTTCTTTTTCACAAGCAAAGTGTAAGTAAGAATGGGCTATAGCTTAATTTTCCTCACGATTTTAAACTAGGAAATACAAGAAGGATCTGAAAATCTATTGGGGGTCTTTATCCCATACAGATATTGATGTACTTAGTTTAATGGGATATGGCGCTGACAAAGGACGCTGGTAGTATAATGTAGCAGATGTGTAAGCCACTGACTGGATTCTTTTTCTGTCTGTCTGTTTGTCTGTCTGTCTGTCTCTCTCTCTCCCGTCTCTTTTAGACAGGTTCTCACTATGTAATTCAGGCTGGTCTTGAACTCATGGAGACTCTTCTGCCTAAGCATCCCAAGCACTAGTGTTACTGGCATGTGCCAGCACAGATTCTTGAAGCCAGTAAAAATTCCACCCCCTCTCATCTTGTATCTTGTAAATTAGCTGTTTGGTTTCTCAGGATCCTTAATTTTCTGGTTCTTGGGGAAGGCTTGATGAATGGGCTCAGTTCTTAGCCTGACCATTTTTTTCTCTGCTAGTTTGCTCTAGACATTTCCCCTTTCTGCAGGTTCCCCCCACCACTTAGGTCACCCTCATAGTGCCCCCAGCCTTTAGGATATCACCTTTTTGATCCTTTGACAACTCAGTGTAAGTTTTTGTCACTGTTGTTTGGGTTTATATTTTCTATAAATGCTCATGTTCTCATTCATTTATTTTTTCTTTGCAGGAATGCTTTAAATCAAACTTAACCAACAGGAGAAGCTCAAGTAACTGATTTTGAAGGTCTGTATTAAAGCAAGCATAACATCTAATAAAATTTGACTTGTTTTACTCTCAAATTTTAAGGTTACAACTGAGGTTGCAATCTCTATATGTGATTATAACTTTTGTTAAGTTTTAGAATAAAATGCCTACTAAATTAAAAGAATCAAAATACAAGAAGAATCAAAATATTTTGCTTATCATGGCCCTTATGGAATGGATTATAAATATTCCTTGAGTACTTACTCAAAAGTATCTGGTC
>PVIR01026521.1:0-23778 GCA_004026965.1 Petromus typicus | reverse complement strand
AAAAAAAATCTACAAATAAATATATGAAAGAATAAGGAAAAAGTACATCAAATTTGCATATTACATTTGTAAAGTTATACATTTCAGTTGAGTACAAATGTGAGAAAAAATTATTTCAAGTTGCCTATGTCATTATTTTATGTATAGTTCATTGAGAAAAAGTTAACTCTAACAACATCATATTGGTATAAACTCAAATTTAAGTGTTTTTATTAACTTTCATTGAGTGAAAAAATATTTACAAATTGCATGCAAAGATTCTATATCATCTTGGGAATGTTGCTATTAATATCTGCAAAATATTTTATACAAGCCAGTTATCATTTCAAAATAGTTTGTTCTCATAAAAATTTTTATAATGATTCTAGAAATTCTTACTTTCAATGATTAAATGATTCAATGAATAACTTATAAACACATTTTATTTTAAATCATTAGAAGGAGCAAAATAAGGTCCAGAGAAGTAGATTATTCATTAAGAAAAATTAAATAATAGATTAAGCAAATATGTACTGTTTTAAAAGTATGTCATCTAAATAAAAATACTGACAGTACTTAAAAGCAGTTAGATATCAATAAATACACTAATTACCTGTTTATTGATCAAGAAAAATTTTAAAAGACTAGTAGTTGTACCATAATACTACAGTAATTTAGAATAAATATTATATATTCATTGGTGAATTCACCAGATTATTCGATGCATATTAATGTTAAAAATATCTGTATTGAAATTAATTGATAGAATAAAATGTTGAGAAAATACATCTGACTAAAATTTTGACAATGGATCTCACTTAAGGGTATTCTAATACAATTATGTTTGAATATGTTTTTGTACTTAAATAAAAATTTACAAACTGTTGTATGAACATCAATTTAAGAGATACAATTTTTTATAACAATGCACTATGTTACAGATCAAAAGTATGTACTAAATTAAGCAGTTTTCACGAGTCATCAATATTATTTGTACCTGAAACAACACTTTCTTTCTTCTAATTCAGCACTCAGCAGCTCTGTGAACATATTGATCTGTAATCTCCCGCTGACACAGCTATTTGGCTTAAACCATATATTTACCGAACTGCAAGCACAGCTTTATGACAGGCATATAGAAGACACTTTTCCACTCCACACAAAAACTCATTGAAAACGTTTTATCTAAGTGACAATTTTATCTCATTTTTTTCTTTTTTTTTTTAATGTGTGCAGTGAAGAAAGTATATGTTAGCCACTATAAAAATAACATATTGTGTTTAAACACTCCCTAAAGCAATATTAACTTTGTATTCCCTCATTTACAATAGAGATTAATGCAAATTTAAAATACCAAAGAAAAGCACCAGTATCAGAGAGCTTGCTTGTAAAGAATTCTCACTTGGAGATTTAATTTATGAATAATATCTAAAAATTCTGGGATAACTTTACAAATATCAAAGATTTATTGGCTTAATAAATGTAAAGACAGTTATTATTAAAATAGCTCACAAAATATTTGACATATGAAAGCAATACTTCAATATTTAAACACCTAAGAAAATATTTTAAAAATTCATTAAGATGTAGAATATTATATTTTTTATACACTTATTTTGCTGAAAATACTTTCTGGAACTCAAAATTCAAATGTGGGGATGTGTTCCCATTTTGTCCTCTGCTTCGGGTTAAAGATTTGGAAAGACTTTTTTTATATTTTAAAGGACTTTTGAGTATCTATAATGCAGTGATTCCAGTGATAATGTATAATCAAGAAACAATACTGGTGCAAAACATTTGCA
Source organism: Petromus typicus (assembly GCA_004026965.1). Taxonomy (NCBI): domain Eukaryota; kingdom Metazoa; phylum Chordata; class Mammalia; order Rodentia; family Petromuridae; genus Petromus; species Petromus typicus. The sequence continues at coordinate 21,997 of PVIR01026521.1, read as the reverse complement.
GATATATCATTTTTTCTACTGATCACAGATGGTCTCCTAGAAAAATATTATGAGTGTCAGCCTCTCTTTGGATTTCCTATGTAAAAGTAAAAAAGACACATGTCATAAAGAACGAAGCAAATGTATGAAATTACTGAATAAATGGCCTAGAGCTACCCAGCAGCTGAGCATGTTCCATTCAATGACTGACAGGAAAGATGATTACAGTGTTTGTGGAAGTACCCTGTGATGTTCACCCAGTGAAATTCCTGAGCCACTTGCTTTTACATTTATGCTTATGTCCTCAGGATATCATAATTTTGAGTTCATATTAGGTTATTTTTTAATTGAAATCTTTTTGGTACATTACATATACACATCATAATTACACTCCACAATGGGGATTTGTACCAGTGGAAGACACAACATAATTCTCATTTTTTCCCATAGCCCTACCCACCCTACCACACCCTCTATATACATCAAATTTGTTTCCTTTCTTTTTTTGTTATAATCTCATTATTTTCCCCCTTCACCCTATTTCACTTTGAATATTTTCTGTTTCACAATATATAACATACAATTCTAGAACTCATTTACATATTTATTTTCTCATACCAGAGAAAAGATGCAATATTTACCTATCTATCTGTGACCTATTTATTTCACTTATGAGGATATCCTCAAGGTATGTCCATTTAAGTATAAATGATTCAAACTTATCAATTTTTATGGCAGAGTAATACTCCATTCTGTAGAAGAACCACAGCTTTTTTATTCAGTCTCCAGTTGATGGACATTTGGGTTGTTTCCAAGACTTAGCAATCACAAACTGAGCTGCTATAAACATGGGTGCACATATATCACTGTGATATGAGTCTTTTAATTCTTCTGTGTATATACCTAGCAGAGTGATGGCTGAGTCAAATGGGACTTCCAATCCTAGCTTTTTTTAGGAATCTCCAAACTGATCTCCATAGGGGTTGTACAAGTCTACAGTACCACCAACAGTAGAGAAAGGTTCCTTCTTCTCCGCAGCCTTGCCAACATTTGTGGCTGGCTAATTCTGAAATGGCAGCTATTCTTTGTGGAGTGAGATGAAATCTCAGTGTTGTTTTCATCTGCATCTCTCGAATGACTAATGATGTTGAGCATTTCTTCATATGCTTCATAGCTGCTCTTATTTCCTTCTCTGAAAAATATTTATTCATTTCAGATGCCCATTTTTGAATTGGGACCCCTACTCTGAAAATTATAGCACTCTGAAAAAGGAGATAGAAGATGAAATCAAAAAATTGAAAGACATACCTTGCTCCTTGGTAGAAAGAACCAATATTGTCAAAATGGCTATACTCCCAAAACTACTATACAGATTCAATGCAATCCCGATTGAAATTCCAACAGTATATTTCACAGACCTAGAGAAAAAAATCCAAGCTTTCATCTGGAATCACAAAAGACCTAGAATAGCAAAACCAATTCTAAGCAACAGGGACATGGTGGGGGGTATTACAGCTCCAGATCTGAAACTATACTATAAAGCCACTGTTATAAAAACTGCATGGTACTGGCAAAGTAACAGACCCAAGGATCAATGGAGTAGACTAGAAGATCCAGAAACTCCTCCAGATAGACTGAGCCACCTCATCTTTGACAAAGGAGCCAAAAATCCTCAATGGAGAAAGATAGCCTCTTTAACAAATGGTGCTGGAAAAACTGGGCTTTAACTTGTGACAGACTAAAACTAGATCTAGCTCTTTCACTGTGTACTAAGCTACAATCAAAGTGGATAAGAGACCTAAATATTAAAACAGACACTCTAAACCTGCTGCAAAACAGATTAGGTACAACTCTTGAAGACATTGGCTTAGGGAAAGACTTCTTGAACAAAACCTCTATAGCACAGGAATAGGCAAAAGAAATCAGCAAATGGGACCTCATTCTTTTAAAAAGCTTCTGCACAGCAAAGGAAACCACCAACAGAGCAAAAAGGCAACCAACAATGTGGGAAAAAAAATCTTTACCAGCATTCCTCAGACAATGGGTTACTATCTAGAATATATAAAGAGCTAAAAAAAAATCAGCCCACCCAAATTTAAATTTAAAGACACATTAGGTTATTTTTGATATGAGCCAAATATCACTTTGAATTTGAGTATTAAAAATACATGTGATATATAAATGTATGTACATAGTATATAGCCTTATAGAAGAAAATATATATATACCCAAGCATTGATATAATCCAATAAACTACTCATGTCATAATATAAATTTAAAAATGTTATGATTGTATGTATATTTTAATCATAAAATTAATTTCATGTATTTATTTTTAATTTACTTATATAATTACAAATTGTAATCATTTGAATGGATGAATATGTTATTGTTTTCAGTAATTGTAGAGATTAAATTATTTCTTCTACAGTATTTTAACTGTATCATATATCTGTAATAATTATGAAACTATGTATACAGTATCTAATTATTCAGAACAAGATATATATAAAAAGACTAATTTAAAATATTTAGAATAGTAAAAGAAAACCCAAATACAAATTTTCCCATTTGCATTCTAATAATATTTTTAAAATCCTCTATGATATTAATGTAAATATGGTAGCTCATGATTTGGAAAGTTAAAGACATATCAATAGTTAGAAGAGAAGCATGTTAAAAACACAAAAACACGTTGTGATAATAAAAAGTAGATTCATTCTAGTAGTTTCTTACAGATCCTATTATTCTATTTTTAAAATTAAAGCCAATTCACATTATAATCCATTATGAACTGAATTTACCTTAATATGCTCAAGAACAGCAGCATTTCCTTCTCCCCTCTGAGCGCACTGTCATACCCTCGACCAACTTCACCACATCCGCCTCTCCCTCCTCTTGCAGCCTCATATAGTGACCATTTTACTCTTGACTATTACCTAAATCATTTGTTTTAGACACCACCCATATGATGAGATCATGCGGCCTTTGTTTTTTTTGTCTGACTTATTTCATTGAATGTAAATGTTGCGTGTGTCATTGGACAAACTGATGAAAACAAAAATATGGTATATTTACATACCTAAATACTTAAATGGGCCTAAAAATAGGAATCATGATTTTTTATTGATAAGAAAATATGTTATTGTCTATAGTGCTGGTTTTTTGGGTCAATTTAAGGAAATATTGAAGAGTGATCAATATGTTTTTATGTTTATGTCAGTTTGAGTTTTCAGTATTTATCTGTTCAGTACGTATTTTACCTATGCTTAACAATATAGTATACACCAAATATTACTTTAGAAAGTAGATTTTTAAAATATCACATTGCCGCGGACTGCTCGGGGTACAGGGCCAGGGAGCACTGAAGTCAGGAATGGACGGAGTCAGCGATGACAGACAACACACGAACGCAAGAGAGGTTGTGATGCTGCTGCAAAGTTTACTGACGTGTGCTCTCTTTTTATACAGAAAAGTTTTGGGTCAGGTGAGGGCTGTGCTGCTAAAGATTAACAGGATAAGGTGCAAAGAGAACTGAAACAGAAAGGAGACACTATTGTGAGGCAAGCGGTTAGCACTTGGTGAAGAAACACTTGTTTTTTTCTTGAAGACGCTATATGCATTTTTGTTTTTCTATAGTCCCTTTGTTCCCTACATTGTTCTGATTTTTCATACCTGGGTGTTGCTATGCCATTTTAGCGCTGTTTCTGTTATGCATATTTAGGTGTCCTGTTTGTGAAACCGGTTTTTCTTGGTCACTAATTACCTATTGTGTACCGGGGGGGGGGTGGGGGGGACAGGGTTACTTGTCTTACACAGAAAAGACCCTCTTGGGGGCGGTGGACAGGGTGGTGTCCTTGTGGCAGAGCATGAAACAAAGAAAGTTGGAAGGTCAGGGTGACAAGAAACAAAGTTTGTGATGCGAGCACATAATCATACAGCAAAGTACACTTTGCTGTTTTCTTCTGCTGGGCCACTGCTCTTATCCCTGCGAGGCTTAACTCCGAAGAGCACGTACCTCAAGAGCCAGGGAGTCTATGCCCCGGGACTGTGTCCCTTGTCACGTCACTGTTTTTGGCGGGGGCGTGGCATCACATCAAAAGGAAAACCATTTTTAACTTTCATTGCTGAACTTTAGTACATTTTTAAGAGAATTATGAATTAATTTCTCATTTTTAAAATAAATGTAAAGATCAATGTGATTTTTTGTGTGACAAAAGCTGATTCACAACTACATTAACAAAGTATTCTCAAAGTAATAGTCATAAATAAATAGTAAATATCTTAAAATTTCAAAACATGTTTCAAAAGCCTGTCAATAATTACTTAAACAAAAAGAAAAGCAATAATCGATGCAACAAGTTTAACCTCAGAAACATTATACAGTATTTTTTTCATCATTTTGCTCTTGAATGTAGAACATTTTTTATAGATTTGGGGTTTATTTGACTCTGTCATTCAGCAAATGTAGGCACTATTGCAATACAAAGTAAGATGAATTATGTTAGTAAAAACAATAATTCATACAGTTTCCCTTTAAAATCTGTGATGTTTCTTTGTCTCAAAATATGCCATTTTCCCTTGCAAAAAATATCATTCTGTGGAGGCAAAAATGTACTTCTCAACTTACTCTAATATTTAACTTTGTTCAAAAAGTTCAGTGTAATCATATACTCATGTGTTTCTTTTGTTTCTGACCTTATGCTATAATCTTTAAAAGTACTTCAATTTTATTGATAATTTAAAAATTATTATAGTATATATATATATATATGTATATATATATTCCAATTTCACATACTCTAGATCAAGTCTATGATGACATGACACACTCTAGATCAAGTCTATGATGACATGAGCATTTGGGAGAGGACATCTAGACCTAAACCATAATAGCCATGGGGTGCATAGGGTAAAGTAGAGAAAAAAAATGGAAAAAAACTTCTATGTATATAAGGGTTTGGGGAGTTGAAAGGAGAATCAACATATAAAATATAGGTAAAAATTATCAATGTTTAATGTGATTATAATATATATCTAAAATACACAAACTCAATAAAGGGAAAAAATATTAAAAGAGAACTCTCAGAAAAGAAACACCTTTCCTAAAGGCACATGTTAAGCAATATAGGAAGATAATAAATAACTGGCATTCCATTCCACCATGAAACAAAACAAACAACCAAACTAGGATATGCCATGCATATTTCAAATGCTTCTGAATTTGCAAGCTTTTATTCGGTCTACTTCATAGTTCAACTGAATTCATAGTTCAAATGCTGCTTTAGTCTAGTCATGTACTCCTTACTGTATCTCAGATATTGATCTTAATAAATATATAGTGCTGTACTATAGCCTCCATCTAATGTGTTTGTAAAGACTACATTCTATAAGAAATAATTAGTTCAGTCTTTACATTGTGTTTCAGTGTGCTATGCTGCTTCCCACTTTACCATACAGTTCCAATCTCACTGTACATGTACTTCTTCCTTATCTTGCAGGTAATCTGATATTGATTACAATTAATACTTCACACTTCATTGGTCTTCTCATTCTTATTAGTTTTAAAAGACAAAGGCTACAGGATTGTGGTTAATTATCATGTTTAACTTGCTATTCTGATCTAATTTTAATGTTTTTATTTCAATCATTTTAACTTCTTACATATTTTTGTATACAACTGGTTTTCTCAAAGCTAAGAACTGAAAAAAAATATAAAATTAGCTACTGTTTTCACATATATATGCATATGAGACAGTATATTTATAATATTTTATAAAGCTGTCCTCTTTCCATACTATAAAAAAACTAAATTGTTGGTATTTAGATTTTACTTATTTTATTGTCTCATTTTGTTTCTCTGTTTCCTCTTCATGCTCACAGATTCCTTGGGCCTGGTTATCAGGAGGAAGCACAAGCCTGTATGCAGGGAAATCTGACCAGTCTCTACTCTGATTGCTCATGGTGCTTGAGGCAAACTGCACTAATTTAAAATTCTATGTGTGCACAAAAATGGGATAAAGCTAAGTTTTAATAATAAGCTTTTCCTTGAAAACTGAAATACTTCAAATTTTCCTTTTTGAATCATATTTCAAGGTTTATGTTAATATATAAATGATAGAATTCCTGAATTTTAATATCAAAACAATTCACAAATAATATCAAGATCAGATAGAAATATAAAGTTTCAAAAGTCAAATTTATAATTTATTAGTCATTTTAAATTTTGCATATTTTAAATTCTAAATAGGTTATCAAGTATAGCATCAGCTATAAATGTTGATATATATCATGAGGATGTTAATTAAAAATTGAGAATTCGCATTTATGACATTGAGTGACAGGGATTTATTTTGTTGTTTCTTCTTGGAAAACTTATATGTTAATCTTTTACTAATATGTCTAAGAAGTCCTGCACTTGTTCATACTAAATTAAAATCAAATTTTTACATGAATTGATTTTGGATGATAAAAGCAAGAATAAATTAATTTGACTACATGAATGTTGTATTGAATGAATGTATAGTAAAAAGTTCACTCATTTCTTTTTTCTTTTTCTTTTTTTTTTTTTTTTTTAGGTTTTTTGAGACAGGGTCTCGCTTTGTGGTTCAGGCTGGCCCTGAGCTCAGCCTCCAACTCACATCACAGCAATCCTCCTGCCTCTGCCTCCCAAGTGCTGGGATTACAGGCTTGAGCCACCATGCCCAGCACTGTGGTATGTGGTACTGGTTGCTGCTGGGCGTGAGTCTGCATGCCCAGTATGGTATGTGGATACCGGGGATCGAACCCGGGCTCTTGCACTTGCAAGACAGGCCCTGGAACCACTGAGCTAACTTCATGGCCCAAAAGTTCATTCATTTCTTAAAATAATGTTGAATAGAAACTATCGTTTCAGATCATATCTTTCTACACAATAACACTTTTTGTAAAGATATCTTTTCCACTATTCTTGGTTAGCAATAAATTAATTTAATTAATATGAAAAAATATGTTTAGCTTGGACTCTAAAACACCAAAACTGATTCAAAGGCAGGAAGATCACAAGTCTTATTTCATCTTGGGCAATTTAGTGAGAATTTGTCTCAAAATAAACATGTGTAAAGGAATGCAGGGAATATATCTCCATGTTAAAGCGCTGGCTTCAGTCCTCAGGAGTGCACATACACATACACACACACACACACACACACACACACACACACACACACACACAGGCAAATACATTTAAAAATAGAAGCGTAGTTTTGCTTGTAGTGTTTAGGGTGGCAAACAGAGGGTTACTTGTGGAATTATCCAAGACACAAGGATTATTCTTAACTGAATTTATAGAAAATCAGGTAAAAAATCTTTTTTATTTTAATTTGAGTGAAAAACATAGTCCTGTTAAGGAGCAAATAATAAGACACAAGAAAAATAAAATTACAAACAGTTTAAGCACTTTAATTTACCAAGCTCATTTATATTTACTTCCTAAATTCTAATGATTCAATCATATATATGTTAATTAACTAATTTTATTTCTAGATTAATATTAATAATATGCACTTTTATTTAAAATCCTGAAAAATGTTGATATTTTTAAAATTTAATGCCATAAAATTCATATATCTTTTTATTTGGATGTATGCTCATATGAAGTACCATCAAAGCTTATTTTACATTTATCTATTATCTTCATTACTAAGTAGGTCATTTGGTGAGCATACAATAAAATTACCATTTTCTCCTGAGAACAGTGATAGATTTGAAAAGTCAAGCAATGAATTATACTCTCAGAAAAGTTCCAAGGAAAGTAGCCAGCACACATAATCAGTAACATTTAGGTTCAATAAAGAACAATCTGTGCATCTAAAAAAAGAATAAATGTCACGTTGATAGGTGCGCTCCCAGGACACCTACCCAGATCCTATTTTTAGCCATTTTAAGAGAGATAAAAGGTTACTAAGATTAGATTTCTTCTTCTTCAGGCATATTTCTGTTTCTGATTTGGTAAGATATCATAGTTTCTTTTAAACTATATTTGAAGATTCTCTTCTCAGTGCAGTTGTGTTTATAATATAAAATTTTGTTCTCTTGTTTCCCTCACATAGAATGTTTGTTAATTAATTAATTTTCAGGAATAATTTGCTACGAAATACCTGCCTATCGAGTATTACATGATTTATGTGTGGTCTTTGTTATACATAACTAAATTTGGAACTTTTAGTTGTTATGTTTCTGTGCTATAAATATCATCAGAGAGTAAAGTAAATAGAAACTAAGGTAAATTATACTCTTGAAAAATATTTAGATTCACATTTACATCTCCGGGATCATGCTATTTTTCAGCAAAGAACTATTTAACATTAACAACAAATATCTGCAAACATCACAATTTCTTATTCATTCATATGAAACTTCTCAGCTCCTCATAGGGAAATTAAGGAAATACACTCTCTTGAATTTAAGTAATATAATTGATATTATAAAATGGGTTCAAACGTCTCAGCAGTTAAATCTATATATAATAATAACATCTACGGAGGAAAATATACAACTTTTAACCTTTGAAATTTAAATGTTGTTTTCGATGACACAGAGTGTTCCCTCTTATCCATGAATGCCATGAGCGAAGTTTAGTTACTTGCAGACAAATGTGATCTTGATAATTCTAAAACTAAACAATCCATAAGTTTTAAGTTGTGCCCCATTCTGACTAGCATGAGAGAGTCACATGCCTTTCCATTCTCTCCCATCAGAGATGAATCATCCTTTAGGCCATTGTCTCTGTGAGGTAGTCGCCGTTCTCACATTAGTCACTTACTGGCCACCTAGAGTGTCAGTTTTGAGGTTGTTTTGTCATTATGCTTCTATTCAAGCAACCTTTACATGGAACGCAAATGTTATATTACAGTGTCTATACATCATTCAACTCACTTTCACTTGGGTAACCATCATATCTTAAAAAACATGTAAGCAATAGAATAGGATGTTTTGAGGCAGGCCAAATTCATCAAAGTGTATGAGAGTATATTGTTGTTTTCAATCTTGTACTGTGCTTAATTTGTAGATTCATTTTTATCACATGCACATATGTATCTGAGTATGTGTATGTGTACACATTATAGGAAGTTTGGTTTTATCCACTGTTTCAGGGAAGCAATGAGTGGTTGGAAACATATACTGTGTATGTAACAGAAAATCATTATTTTGATCCTTTCTTCCTTGTTAGTCTACTCTTCAAAGGGGTGATTAAATTTTCTTCAGGGATAAAGGGTATAATTTATTTTTAATCTTTCTGTAGAATTAATTGAATCACCTTCTTAACCTATATTTTCCTATATATTTTGTTCTATGTTATTAATCTTCTCTATTTTGTTCATTTCTTATTTTCTTCTCTGCTTTTCAGTTTTGTTTTTAATCTGCTGTGTTTGGGCTGTCATTTTTTTCATAGATTCTCCTTAATAATAAAGTAAAATACGAGTATCTTGAAAGAAAAATAATTTATTTTTTATTTAAAGAAAAATAACTTCACCAGGATTGAAGTTTTACATGAATGTGATTTGTATTCTCAAATAAAGTTGTTATTATTATCCCTGCCACATTATATGAACCTATGTGTTGACCTGAGATATATGGATTTTAAATCTTTCCTTAATGACTCTGATATTCATATTTTTTTTTCTGATTCTCCAAGTGATACAAACACAGAATGTCTAAGGGAGTACTGAGGTCAATAAATATGGTGTTGATTATTTCACTTGTATTTTTATTATAGCATTCCATATGTCATATTAAATTTTATTTTATCATTCCAAATGTCATTTTAAATATGAGGAAATAAAGGCCAGAAAGATTAAATGACTCAGGAAATATTTTAAAAATAAAAAATGTAAAGTATTAAAGTCTAAAAAAGTTATGTCAAGGCAGAACATTTGATAGTGTATTAATCAGTTTTTGAAAATAGCAAGGATAGTTTCATTTTATTTTACTGCACACAATTAGATATTTTAAATGCTTAAAATAAAAATGAGTGAAACACTTTAAGAAAATACATCTTCTTGTAAAATATTTTTCATAATAAAAATATCTGAATAATAAAAATAGCTTATTACATATTGCCAGTAAGATATTTGTATTCAAGTTTAGATAGATCATAACTATTTAACAAACTCTAAATCCTCTATTAATTGTTACAGTTTAATAATCATTAATTGAGAAAATCTCATAGTTCACAGCCGTGAGGTGGCACAAAGGTTGAAATATTACTCACGATCTATATCCCACTCAACCTCCAAGAATGCCCCGAGAGAGAGCCTTTATTGAGTAAGAAAGTCAGCCCTGAACTGAAACTTCTGTAGATTTTTACAGATAGAACCAAGAAGTAAGGAAAATGGACTTCTGTGCAGGAATTCATCTAGAAAACTGAGGAAGTTCAAGGCAAAATTAAAGTCGTCTATTGCATGACTGACCTTAGGGCCAATATAAGCAATAAATTGGAATGTGGAGAGCCAGCGTCTTCATTCCTTGAGGGAATGTGTTTTGACCTTACTTGCACTTGTGGTCTTGTAACCCGTTTCTGACCATGCATGGGGGAGGTTTGGAGCATGTGGCTCCAAAATTTCTTTACCTCTGCATAACCATCTCATGAAGACTTCTGGCCAATGTCCTTGCCAAAAATACAACAATTTACCTTTGAATGTTTAATAATTGTACTGAAATACTCAGTAATTCATAAATGCAAGCTAAAATGAAAATTTAGTTATGTAATATTTATTAAAGTACTTACAAAACTGTACTGTCAGAAAAACAAACGGCAGAAATCTAAAACATGACAATATAATATAAAATGTAATGCTTTATCAGGTGTGTATAATAATTTTGAAATGGCAAAAGCTGGAAAGTAATGTTGTATGAATAATGTAACTTTAATCATCAGAGTGAATATAAGTTGATGAGAATTTTGCTACTCAGATTCTGAAAACTGATAAAATAATTGCACAATCATATATTAAAATATGATAATAAACAATGCTTCATAAGAGAAATGTTATATATTTTGTTTTATGTAAAACAGTGAAGATGAATTGTTACTTATGCAAATAATTATGAGCTCAGTATGATTTTTCCATTCAAGTAACCACAAATAAGAACAAAAGTTCATATCTTAGAACATTTAATGTGACTATTTTGAATGTAAACAACTTTAACATGCTAATTATTAATCAAGTGATATAATAGCAATTTAAAAAGACTGACATAAATTAATAAATGTAGTTATGATTTTAAAAATAATACATGTATGTTACTACTGTCCTAGTTGTAAAATTGTACTCATAAACCTGCTATATAATATAATAAAATTTTATTGTCACTCATCCTGATCTCATGAGGATTGTGTTTGATGCCAGGGCAGACACTTCCCACTCGGGTCACTTTGTCAAAGGTTCTGCATTACCTCTCACATTCCTCCAAAGTACAGAACCCTCCAGGACTACATTCAAATCACAGTACACATTTATCACCAGAGTGAAGATTAGTGATCAATATTTTATGGGTAAACTGATACCTGAATTTCACACAGTACTCTAGTTTTTTCCTGATTACTGCTATAGTTTTAGTATGTTCCTCAAAGTTTGTCAGCAAGGGAGTCAGTGAGGAATAATCCACTGATAACTATTGTGTTACCCTGATCTGACGACCTTCAAAGTTGTGGATGATTTGGGGGAGCATTCCACATCTAAATCACAAGAGTGGTGATGTCAGGTAGTAGTCTTTTTATTGCACAAAAGTGATAGGAATAAAATATGAGAAAGTTGCATAGAGTTTATGGAGCTGTATTGGAGAAGAAAGTTTAGAACAGATTTGAGAGTTCAGTACATGCACATACATATAAATAAATAAATATATATATATAATATATATGTATATATATACATATTTTGATATCAGGAAATATATACACACATGCATTTATATTTCATCACATTTTTGTTAAAATAGACCAGAAGTTATGACTTTAAGTACTAGCAGGAAAATGAGCAATCTTCCACAATAATTGTGATTTTTTGAACACCATTTTCTAATGAAATAAGCTCAGTAACAGAGAATTGTGGCTGATGTGTTCACATCTCAAGCAGAGAAAGTGCAAGCTGTAACTGCAGTATCTTATTATTTTAGAGTTAGAGAGGGCTGAAAAAGTGATAGGGTCATATCAAGTCACAGATGAACCAGGTTGAAGGGCTGTCATTCAGCTATCTCTAGGACAATTTGAACATCCAAATGAAATAACTACCAATTTAGGACTATAGCACACCAAATGAAAAAGAGACATGAGTTCCTGCAGATAATAAATAAATGATAATAAAAAGAAAAGAAATATGGTAAACATGAAGATGAATAGATACAAAAGGATAGCTCTCTATTACAGAGAAATATAAAATAATTATTGTTTAGGAAATGAAGAACAAAGCAATATTTATTTATAATAAGAGTAGTAAGAGACTTACACAGTAGTTATCTATGAGTTTTAAAACAAGCAAATTAAATATTAATGAGAAGAAAAAATTTTATAGTTTGAAAGTGTATAGCTGTATGTAGGCAGAATATTTTGAAAATAATCAAAATAATCAAACAAGTGAGCGATCTGGGTTATATATATTTCTGAAAAACTTTGCAAGTTTTCTTTACTGTTTATACTGTCTGAAAATATACATTTAAAATAACTTTATAAATTTCACTTTTATATATTTCACTTTGTTTAAAACCCAAGATTTAAATATTAGGAGAAGGAAGGACAAAGAAAAATAAGCCAATATTGATCAGAGGGAAATGAATTAGGCCAGTTCAAATTAAAACAATATGTCTGTCATGGGGATTTCAAATTCTCCGCAAAGGGGAAAGAACATTCCCTTTATGCTCTCAGTGCTGGGGTCTGATGGTCTTCTAACGAGGGTGGGCTATACTGATGACTTTCTTCCAGAGAAAAGTAGGGATCCTCTCACACATCTGAATGATTAACATTTGCACTACAACTACAGGTTCAATAACACCGTCAGTTAATTTTGTGCTCCATAGGATTTCACATTTACTTTACATCATGGTTTCTTTGATTTATTTTCTATTAATAGTAGTTGATGTCATCAGATTTAATAAAATGAGTTAAGTTAGACAAGCTATTCCTCCAGAATATATGCTTCAAGACATATTTGCTAAAAATATTCCTATCACAGTATGTATAAGTTCAGAAGTCAGAATGCCATATAAAGACTTTATTTTACTTCAGAACACTATTTAACTGTATTTATTCTTTGTTATTTTATTATTGCAAGTTATTTTTAAATTTTATTCATTAATTTACTACTCTTTCAAACAAAAGTTTGTTTACAAACCACATTCCTTTTTCATGTTCATCATAATTAATTTCTAAATATATATTTATGGTATAAGTACAAAATAAATGATGCAATTATTTATACATGGTAAATTTTGGATATTTGATCATTTAACAATTGTTCCTCCTCTGAGGTCTGCAGATATATAGGATACTTTTTCATCAATTTTTCATATTTTGATTGACTTGTGTAGACCATGGAGTTAATAAATATATGCAAGATAATTACTTAATAATCATTTCCAGTAATGACGTTTTATTTTAGTCTAATTACTAAACATTATTCACATGTTTTGTTATTTCATCCTCCAAAGTAACCTCTGGATTAGTACAGTTTTTATATGATAAAAGAATGGAGATGCAATATGACATTTCCATTCTAAGCAGTGGAGATGACATCAGACTCAGCTTTGAAGATGACAGCTTTTAGGATGTTAAAATCAAGGCTGAAGATTCATATTTCTTCAGGGACTAAATGTTCCATAAATTTCAAATAGATATATTACCATTATCAATTCTCTCTTCTGTTTCTCTATGTTTCTTTTCTCTTTCTTTTTTTTTTTTTTTTTAAGGTTTTTTTGAGACAGGGTCTCGCTTTCTGGTTCAGACTGGCCCTGAGCTCAGCCTCAGACTCACATCACAGGAATCCTCCTGCCTCTGCCTCCCGAGTGCTGGAATTACAGGCGTGAGCCACCACACCCGGCATTGTGGTATGTGGTACTGGTTGCTGCTGGGTGTGAGTCTCCATGCCCAGTATTGTTTTGTGGTTACCGGGGATCGAACCCGGGTGCTTGTGCTTGTAAGACAGGCGCCGGAAGCACTGAGCTATATCCCCGGCCCCTGTTTCTCTATGTTTCTCTGGGCTTTTCTTTTTATTTCACATGAAATTGTATTATTCAATTTCCTGACTATACTTTCTATGTACTATTATCATTACACTTGTTTATGTTATTATGAACTCATTGAATATTTCTTTGACTCTTGATTGTGAAATCTGAGTCTTAGGAAAATTCTAGTCAACATATGTCATGTCATTGAAACACACAGATTTAGAAATTTACACTCTTCCAATCTCTTGCTCTTCATCAGTGAAGTTCATATCACTTATTTCAACACAGATTGGATTTATTTCTCATAGCTTCCTCTCTGTTTAATATAAAAATAACCAGGATGATAAAAATATCTAAAATAAGTTATTTTTTAGCCACTGTTCATTAAACCTACAATGATTTAAAAGAAGTTAATTTCCTGATTTTTGGCTGAAATAATATAGTCAGGAAATTACATCCTATGTATAATCCTTTAATTGATAGTCACATAAGTATATAAACTATTGAAAAATCTTTCTTTCACTATCTATCTTGCAAACTACAGACTCATCCTTGTTATATCTTTTGCTCAGTTTTACAACTTTCTGGTTTTGTTGGGAGCTATTCCTGAATGATAAATGCTTAAGAATGTACTAAAACAGTATCAATTATAAACATTCTCTAATTATTAACTCTATTATGTAGAGTTATATAATATAGTATACTATATTATATAATATAGTATAATATAGTATATTTCTCTACTATGAACAGTTCTCACTTTCAAAGATGACATCCACAACATTTTGTTTATGTAAAACCTATCAGTTTTCAAGTAGTTCTGTTTTTTTTCTCCTGTATTGATTTTATTGCTACATTTTAGGTACATATTATGGTCACATTCATCATTGAGAATGTGTGATATATCTTGATTCCTATCTTTCCCACTCCCAAGCTTTCCTTCAAATTCTCTACTCTTCCCTAAATATATAAATTGTTTCTGGTGCTTTTCATTATATTATCAAATTTTTCTTTCCTATCTTTGCTTTCACTTGCTCCTTCATAATGTAAGATAGTTACTGTGAAATAGTTCTGTCTGTCTTGATTGGTCTCACTTGGACCCATCAGTCAACTGCTGGACAGGCTAGAGAGGTCTGATGGCTTCAATAGCAATGATTTGAATTGACTTCATATAGTTTTGTTTGATTGTTTGTTTGTTTTTACTGCAATAAGCTAGCCAAGGGTGTTTATCATGACACTGATAGAATTCTAGACAAGGAAGCTGAAATATTGCACAAGTTTTCAGACCTTTATTTACCTTGTTTGCTAATCTTTCTAGTCCACAGAACATTACATAAATGAAACTTTTCTGCCAAATCTCATCCCAAATGTGAGTTTAAAAAAGTATAGGAATCAAGTTGCATGAAAACTGGGGTTAGTGATTCTTATTTTACTGGTCCCTTTTGATTGTTAATGGCAATAAAATAACTTGTGACAACAAGATTTTTTATTTTATTTTATTTATTTACTATTTATTTATTTTGAGACAGGGTCTCGCTTTGTAGTTCAGGCTTGCCCTGAGATCAGCCTCAAATTCACATCACAGAAATCCTCCTGCCTCTGCCTCCTGAGTGCTGAGCTTACAGGCTTGAGCTACCACTCCTGACATTATGGTAAGTGGTACTGGTTGCTGCTCTGCATGAGTCTCCACACCCAGTATTGTATGTGGTTACCGGGGGATTGAACCAGGGCCCTTGAGCTTGCAAGACAGGCACTGGAACCACTGAGCTAAATCCCTCCCCTCTAACCACAAGATTTTGATTATGAGACATGTCATTTGGGCGACTGAAACAGATTTGAATTGCGTTTTTTGTGTTTACAGCATTGGCCAACTGGTACATGAGAACATGAAAAATATAGTACAAATATGTTTCTCATCATATAGTAAGTTATTTGAACATATTCTGTTGAACTAAGTAGAGATAAATAATCTAGTCTTGAATATTAAAAAGCTGAAAAAGGATTGTATAATTGACTCAAGTATATAGCATCAACTGATATTAAAGGAAAACCTGGGATATAATTGAGAGCAAACATAACTGAAAAGCTTCAAAATATACCTGTGCATGTACAGAAGTGTTAAGCAATAGACAATGACATTGAAGACAACTAGTAGTGAGTGTTATTGCCTATGACTCCTATACTCTTCCTTAATGTAGAACTGTTCCCTTTATGATTTTTTGATCCAGAGACACATTGTGACAGCCACATGCATTGTTATTGTTCCAAGATAAACATTATTACTTGATTTTCCACCAAAGTTAAAAGATTCTAAAGTTTATTGCCTAATAAAAACAATAAAGTATTACATATAGCACTTCATGTATCATTAGAGGTATGAAGAATGAAAGCATCTATCACTGATTAATTTTACATTATGGTTAGTAGTAGGCAAATAAGAATCTTATAATAATAAACATTTTTAAAAAAAATTTAACGTAAAAACTTGAATTTTAGTGCTTTAATCTTTTCATCTTCAAGTGTTTTTAACTGCCAAGTTATACCCATGGAAGCCTACACCTTAGTATGACAAGTTGTTTTATTTCTCAAGAATGGAAGTTAAAATTAATCAGTATTTAAAGAAAGCTTTTCTTCTTTCAAATTGTAACCTAGGACTTGTATGGAGTGACTGACTGACTTTATGAAAAAAATCTAATGATACCCTATATCTTCCACTATAAATTCCTACTGTCCCATCCCACTTGTCTTCATACGTTCTTCCTCTTTCATGAAGATATGATGTAGCCTAACTGAGAATTTGTGAGTGGGCTTTTAAGCAACTCTCTGTAGTATTCTTTCTTGTTTATATTCTTAGAAAAACATAATGCTGGTTTAATCAGCACTTTCTTTCTATACCTAAATTTGAGATGTTTTTCATAACTCTAGAGAATTACAAAGCTGTGAGGAAAATTTTACTAAAAAGACATGTTTTCTAAACTCAATTAAACACACAATGCAGTGCAATTATCTCTATTATACTACATTATCTCTGAGGTCACATCAAATATTACAGAAGTTTTCACTTTAATTTTTGTTTTTGTATAAGTTAAGCTTTGTAAATCTTATTGAATATTCTAGTGCAACAAAAGTAATAGAATAGTGTTACTGTTTATTAGGAAAAAAACTGCAAAATTGTGAACCTTATAGCATTATTTTAGGAATATCTAAATTTATATGTTAAGTTGAATGTTAAAAAATACAGTGAAGATGCTGATGAGATTCTATGGGTTAAACGCACGGGCTATACCAATAGTGTTATACTTTAGTGAAAAATTAGCAGAGACACTGAAGATGGAAGAAAGAAAATGGCACTGGAAGAGAAGATCAATTAAGCTAACAAATACCTGTCTGATAGCTGTCAAATTATATACACTTTGGGGTAACTATGTAGAGTATCATACAGTCTTTTGAAAAACCATGAAAAGCTATATAGATTTAGTTGTAGTGTCTTAGTTGCCTATTTTGTTGTTAAGGTAAAATACACTACACCCAAAGGAAAAGGGGAAAAGGTTTATTTCAGTTTACTGCTTGTAATGAATAATCAGCTATGTGAAAAGCAGGTAGCACAGCAGAAGCGCATCACAGAGGAGAAATAGTCCGTGGGATGGCTGGCAGAACGGAAGCAGCAGCAGCAGCAAGTGCAGCAAAAGAAGCAGGAGCAACAGCAACAGCAGAAATAGCAATTGCCTCCTCTTTTCCTTCTTTAAGAGTCCATCCAGTCTATAAATTTATTGATAAGTGGCAATCACACCCAGGATGGGGCTTCCATTAGCCACACCTTAATCTCTCTCACACCCCCTCAATCTAGTCATCTCCTAAGACCTCACAATGGGCTGTAGGGGGACACCCAGATACAAGCCTCAACAATTAGCAAATTCTACATTCCTTAATTTTCATCCTAATTATGTCTTGACCTTCATATAGTTTTCAACTCTACAAATCAAAGAAAATGTTAGTGAATATAATATGCGTTCAATATGTTTAAGTGCTATAGAACTTTAATTGATTAATGTAATCCATTGCCTGAACATCAACCAAATAAAGCTGGAGTATCAAATATCAAAAACACTTATTATTTAAAGGTTAATTTAAAGCAATATGTAGAAGTGCAAACATTTTCTTCTAGTTTACATAAAAGAATTGACTTTATTTTATGAGTTATTGTGAGAAAATTGTAAAATAATTGTTCTCAATATCTTCAGAATAAATACAAGTAAAAATGATATAAAAATTACTTTTAGCTAGCCAATCTTATTCCATTTTTAAATGAATTGATTATTTGAAAACAAAAACACTCAAAAAGAAACAAAGATCAATAACAGACATGTGAGTAGAAATGTAATGAATTCATTGGTTTTCCTTTCATGTAAGTTTATTCCCATTTTTTTTACTCACTTAACAAACAAAGCATCCCTAGTAATTATGCTTTGAAAGCAAAGTGGCAGTTTAAAAGAGACTCATTTGATTCTATGACCCTCTTTGCTTTAGAAATTTAAATATAGGCAATTGAGTTTAAAAATCAAGGTTCTCAATTTGTTTGAGGAGCATTCACTTTATAATTTGTCACAATATGCAGAATATCATAAATATATTATTCTAGTATATTTAATTTAATAACAATATCCAAAAATAATCCAAAAGAGCAATTCCAACAACTGAGATGGTTTATTGTAGAAATATTTAAGTAAATCACTCTAGATTACATAGTGAACATTTGACTTGGCTAGGTTGTGGTTCCTTGTGGGATTCAAATCCACATCAAGTATAACTTTTAATGCAGCACATCTCTTGTGTCAGTTCTTCAGAAAACTTAACCAGATGGGTGTCTTGATCAGAACAACTGGCCTTAGAGTGAGATAAATTGTACTGTTCTGCGCTTGTCTCTCTTCCTGTATCATTTCCTCTTCCTTTTTCTCCCCACCCCCAGTTTTAGTATTATTGAATTACTTTTGTTGACTTTGCCTTTTGATTTACTTAAAACATTTTATACTAGCCAATGGGAAAAAAATTTTGTCTTGGTCAGTACAGAAAATTAAAAAAAAACTAAATAGGACTCCATTGCTTTGGAATACTTGCAAATCATCTGCTTATGTACAGCATATTAAATAACTCATTCATATTTATGTTAAACAAGCATTTTTACCCCTTATATAATTGTTTATATCAGTTATTCTGAATGGAGCCTACCTATCCTATTTTAACAAGTTTATATATTCTTCTTTTTCACATTTATTTAGATATGTCCTCACTTTAAATCTACCTCAGTAGATTAATAAAAATCCTAAGAAGGTATTTCAAACATTCTCTTCTCTGTTAACACTGAGGTTATCAAAAAATGTCAAATTAATGTTTTAAAATCATAATGAGAGAGTAAATTAGATAATTTAATTGTTTTCACTAAAACTAATTTTGTTTTCTATGTTCTGATGAGGATTCATGACACTTAACTGTTTAAAATCTCATGTTGGTACAATTTGGATGGGTTTTTTTGGGAGGTGATTCTGCAGTATCAAACTCACCTTCTGTCTAGGTAAAATTTATAGAGTTTAAAATTGTTTCTTTCCTTTTCTTTACCTTTCATGTGTGTGTCTGTGCGTGTGTGTGTGTGTGTGTGTGTGTGTGTGTGTGTTTGTGTGTGTGTTGTGGTAATCGGGATTGAACTCATGACTTTGTGCTTCCAAAGTAGGCCCAGAACCATTTGAGCTAAAATACTGACCTCATTATTTATTTTTTAAGATGAAAGTGTTGCAGACATTTTTTGCCTGTAATTAATAGAAGACATTAAAAATGAGAAAAGTATATTCGTGCAAATTAATACATTTACTAAGTTTTTGATAAGAAGCAAATCTCTATTTCCATAAAAATTTCTGATTTTGTAGAATATCTTGAAATTTTACTTCTTTCTCATATTAATTTCACTCTAAAATGTTTCATCTATTTTGGGTTTCTATCATTGCTCAATTCTGGTGACATTTATTGTTTGCTTTTTTGGCCAATTAGTATCCTATTGAAAATATTCAATGTAAATGTGTTTTTGTATTATATGTAAGCATCAAGTCTCTAATAATTCAAATTGGTTTAAACAATACAAGCTTTAAATGTTCAGCTAAATGGGATTATAAATAATGTCTGTCTTTTCAAGAACCTAATGAATATAAAACAGAAAGGGCCTTAGACATTTCTTATGATTTTTCAGCTTCTGTGTAATTGAAAACATTCAGTATTTTTGTATGAATGTTGCCATAAAATACCTGTAGGTAATAACATTTGATGACTCAATATTTTAAATAATTGCACTACTACCTAGTGCTGAGAGATTGTTAGGAAGAGTGCTTTTATGATGGCATATATGACATTTACTTAATTTTCAGTATCTCATAAGGTTAATTAAACCCAAGAGATTATAATTCTTTATAAATGTCCTAAATATGTTGCCTGACATTTATTCACACATATATAAACACTGTATTAGATACTACAATGAAATATCAATTTTTATTCACATTAATAAAAGTTAGTATATATAATCTCAATATGTAATCACTAAATGTCAATGAATTTGCTCATTTTCCCATATATGTGATTTCTACAAATTGCTGTTATGTTGGGAACTGCTGACAACTTACTCGGATTTAAGACTTACTGGGATTTACTCTCTTGGATTTGAGGATATCTGCCCTGCCTTTTGGAATCAACTGCTTGGGATTATTGCAGACATCTGCACCACCCTGTGAGATTTGAAACTACAAGGGTTACTGTACTAGGATTATTGGTCTTCGGATTTACTGGGTACTTACTGCCCTGCCTATATAATCTTCAACTACAGGGATTGTGGTGGGACCCTATCTTATGCATGCTAGGAATATGAGTTGAAGGCTTGTTATTAAAAAAAAAGGTACAGGTGAGTTCGGGTCACGGGTTCTTCTGCTCCACTTCCACTGCTGCAGTATTTTGGCCTTTGGCTGCCGCTGCTCAGAGTAGCAAGAATTGAGCCCGGGCTCAGCCTTTTCCCTCAAGGTTCTGATTTTGTTGTTTGTTGGTTGTTAATCCTTTCGCTGTGGGACTCTTGGGGGGTTGGAGTTCGCCACAAGGTTTCTGGCTGTGTCGCTTCCCTGGGCTCACACATTTGGTGCCTGTATGTGGATTTGGATCGGATCCACTGGTGAATTCGCCTATCAAACGTGTTCGCAGTACGGGGAACAGTTGACAGATTCCCCACGCAGATGAGATACACCAATGGTGGGTGTGCTCAGTTCAAAAATATTTTATATTTTTGTTAACACAACAATATTGGTCAGTCTCCCTCATTGGATCAATGTGATTTTACCAAAGTGCTTGACTTGCTGTTGAAACAAGTTGAGTATCTGGTACCAAGGAAATATGTGAGAAAATTATTAGAAGATGTAGAAAAATATGTTCCATCTTTTCCCAAGAAAGGAACAATTAATTTAATAGCATGGGAACACATGGGAACTGCTCTTCGAAAAGCTAGGGAAATCAATCCATCTTTCACTTCAAACATTAACCACTTATACTTTAGTTTATTCTGCTTTAAAACTCTCTCAGTCAGTTCAGGAGACTGTGGCTACCCCTCCCTCTAGCCATGGTCTGCTGAGTTTAGTTTCCTCTGTTCCTACTCATTCTGTTGCAACTCCAGCCCTACCGATGCAGCAGACAACTCCAGCCTTGCCACCACAGCAGGTCACTCCAGCCTTGTCACCACACAAGCCTCTCCAGCTCTACCACAGCAGAGGCTGTTTCAGCCTTTTCTGAGGAG
>PVIR01026520.1:0-23808 GCA_004026965.1 Petromus typicus | reverse complement strand
GTGGAGACTCACCCCAGCGGCAACCAGTACCACATACCACAGTGCCGGGCGTGGTGGCTCACGCCTGTAATCCCAGCACTCGGGAGGCAGAGGCAGGAGGATTGCTGTGATGTGAGTTTGAGGCTGAGCTCAGGGCCAGCCTGAACCACAAAGTGAGACCCTGTCTCAAAAAACCTTAAAAAAAAAAAAAAAAAAAAAAGTCACAATGATGCAGTTGTTAAAACTGTATTTGTAAGTTTAGCGTTCTCAAGATGAGAAGTAGCAAAGCAAGAGGGTAGCTAGTAACACCTGTGACTGGTTCCTAGCATGGTAGCAGTATAGTTTTTAGATATTTGTGAAGCTGATTCTTTATAAATCTCAAAGTTTAGATTTATAACTTGTGCAACCCTGGTCTTTATTTCAAGCTTGCAGTGATTTTTTAAAGAAGTACTGTGTTATACCAAATGTAAAATTGGTCTATTATACTTTATAATTATTTTTAAATTTTACAAGTTAATATATTAATTCTGTAAAGATCTCTGAGACAGTAAAGATTTTAGGAAGAAAGGGATTGCTGTCAGGACCCAGACAGTGATAACAACCACCAAGACCTTTGCTTATTCATGGGAACCGCTACAGTTTAACACATTTCTCAGACTTGTGATTCGTGCTTATATCAGGCAGTTCAGACATGACTTTCCCTTTAAAAACTAAGGTATATTCATCAAAATTTCAAAATGTTAGCCACCTTATTCTTTTTTTTTGAACTGGAGACTGAACTCAGGACCTTGAACTTGCCAGATAGGTGCAGCACCACTGAGCAATGGCCACTTGTTTTACTTACAAGCAGATTCTAAATCTTAGTCCTTCCTTTTTTGATATCCATTGTTTTCATTTAAACTTTCTGAAGACCTGGTATCTGTAGCCTTAACTTGAAAGTTGAAGATTTTTTTAAAAAATTAACTATTGTATATTATTTCAAGATGTTTTGCTTACTAGGTACCTTATATTTTTTCCTGGGTAACACCAATTATATGAAAGCTTTTAAAAATACAGCTTCTTGGAGCTTGTACTTAGGTCAGCTACAATGGAGTAAGAGATACTTTTTAAACAGCTTGTATCATTCACTTCACAGAAGTCTAAATTCTTCTCAGATTTTGGTGGCGTGGGCAGGGATCGTAGCCCCATGGTGCCTACCAAATCTGCCTGGCATGCAAGTACACTCAGCAAGGTCCTGATTTCGATCCCTTGTACTTCCAAAAAAATAAGATTTGAAAATTTAATTCCTAAAACATTCAGAACTAAGAGCAAAATGTTGGTTGTAAAAAAAAAAAATCATGGAAACTCATTGCAGTCTCATTTTAATTCACTTTTGTTTATATAAATTATTTTATGTTACAAATAAGTTCTGTTTTTTAAAACAAATTATATAAAACTGTCTCTATGAGAAAAGACTTCAGTGTGTGAGGAAGTCTATCTCGGTGAACATCAATCCTGTCTTGCTGTGCCTAGATTTCTGAATTAATTTGTATATTTTTAACTTTAAAGCCTTACTTTAGAGCCTGTGGAGTAGAATGTTTTTTCACAGATTTACTAGATTCTTACAGTAATTGCCAGAGTTTTGACAAATTCCATGTGTGTAAATTGTTTTGTGACACATATCAGTCACATATCTTTATAATGGAATATTTCATATGTTTGGAAAGTAGATTGTTTTCTACAGTGTACTATATATAACTCTAGATCTGCACTGTCCAGTACATAGTCCAATACCTAGTCCAATGGTGGCAAACCTTTTAGAACTTTCAGTGATAACAAACAGCTTGCCAATCAGGTGCACTACAGGCTCATCACCACTGCCACGAGTTGCTTTTAAACATTTGATATGTTCTTTGTGGGGCCGAGGATGTAGCTCAGTGGTGTCACTCCTGCCTGGTACACACAAGGTCCTGGTTTTATTCCAGATGCAAAACAAAACAAAACTTGTACTAGAGATCAAACTCAAGACTTTGCACTTGCCAGGCAGGTGCGGTACCACTGAGCGTTTGAAATGTGGCCAGGCCAGACTGAGGTGTATTTTAATTGTGAAATACATATCGGATTTTGACTAAGTGTTCAAAAAAAGAATGTAATGTACTTCACTTGTGATTTACTCATTTTGAGACATTTTAGAATATTAAGTTAAATAAAATGTATTCATTGATTTTATTTCACTTAATTGGTTTTAGGAAATTTTAAACAATATAAGTGATTCATTATAATTCAGTTAAACAGCACTGCTCTACATCTTCATGAATTATTGAGTAATGCTTCCATCTTTTGGTAGATGCTGGAAATGCATGTAAAAGAGCAATGACTGACCAAATACTGATTATTGAAGTAAAATTTAATAGAGTAGTACAACTTCCATCTATATGAAATATTTTTTAAAAACTGATTGCTTTTAAGTTTATAATAAGTATATCAAAGGACAGAAGGGTGATGGTAAGGTATAAAAAGTACCCAAAGACAAAATAACTACCAGAAGTCTGTGATGTACAGATCAGTAGCCTTAATTCCACAACTAATAATAATTTAGTTAAAGTATTATATTTAATTATAAGTTAGATACCAAGATGATAATGTTGGTCACATTTTAAATTTTGGAAAGATTTTGTAGTTAAAAAAAAATAGGAATTGTTTTTATCTTTTTTTAAGAAAATAGTTCAAGGGCCAGGGATTTAGCTCAGTGGTTCCAGCGCCTGTCTTGCAAGCACAAGGGCGCAGGTTTGATCCCCGGTTAACCATATACAATACTGGGTGTGGAGACTCACGCCCAGCAGCAGTCAGTACCACATACCACAGTGCTGGGCGTGGTGGCTCACGCCTGTAATCCCAGCACTCGGGAGGCAGAGGCAGGAGGATTGCTGTGATGTGAGTTTGAGGCTGAGCTCAGGGCCAGCCTGAACCACAAAGCAAGACCCTGTCTCAAAAAAAAAAAAAAAGAAAAGAAAATAGTTTCAAATTCTGCAAGTTACAGAGCAGTAGAAATCTATATAACTGTTAAATTGTAAGTTCTTTAATCTCATTCTGTTTGTGTATTTATATCCATGGGAATCTTCAGTGAAAGGATATGGAGTACTATTTCCATTGCTCTTTATAGTCAGAGGAGGTTGGCTCAATTGGGATAGAAAACTTCATTGTGTTTCTTTATATTTTGCTAATTGTGATGTTTTACTTATATAAATAATAACTATTATTTTTTATCCTCTGTGACTTTAAGTAGCTCCTTCTTGTTTGAGCTAGAAAATGTATAGTTTTGATTTTCTGATAAGACTGTTGTACATGCATGCTGCTCATTAAACACATTGTAAACGTTGAGTATATCCCTCAGAATGGTTAAACGAGTAGGAAGAGAAGCTGGGACAAGTGCTGATTGTTTTGCCCTTTCAGGAGAAATATTGTATTTTTAGGATACTAATAGCTATAGGCAGTGAGAAACCCAAATATCTCTGGACTTTGTTTTTATAGTAAAATTTTTTAACTTTAATATGTAAATATATTCTTGTAAAAGTTGAAATTAGAGATAAATTTTACTTCGTCTTGACTGCTGTTTCTTCTACCTTTTCCTTTAACCCCTGTTCTCAGAAGTCTTTGTGTGAAAGTGCATCTGTGTAGACATAAGGGAAATTTAAATGCTTAAATGATGTCACACTATTCTATAAGTTGAATGTCTTTACATTTTGCATTAATTTCTTTTTACGTCTGCATATGGTTCTGTGCATTGTAATTATGATAGTTTTCATCTTCAGTTATAAAATCAGCGTGTGCATTTTAGACTGAGTATCATAAAGCAAACTCACCAACTCCATACTTCACAACAGTTTTCTGCTCTTTTTTTTTTTTTTTTTTTTTGAGATGGAGTTTTTCTTGGTTGCCCACCCTGGACCCAGACTTCTGGGTGGAGGTGATCATTCTTTCTCAGCCTTCAAGGCATCTGGGAATAAGGACTCGTGGTTCCATGCCCAGTTTCTACTCTTAAGCTCTTAGTATCATAACTAGAGCATGGATTTGTTTTGTTTTGTTTTGTTTTTGATCATAAAAAGACTAAGGATCAGTCTGTAATTACTCCCTAGCTAGCTTAATTCAATTTAACAATACAGGGTGAACATCTTTCTAGTTAAATCTTTCGTTTAAAAACCAGACCAAACCTTTCTAAAGCTGGAGACAGCTCATTGGTAGTAAGATTGTTTAGTGGGCACAAGATTCCGGGTTTGACCCACTACCACAATCAACAAAACAGCCTCCCAAGTCTACTCTCCCTCTTATGATTCTGGTGGGGTTTTTTTTAAAGTTCTTTGTAAACTCTAGCTCTTAGTTCTCTGTCAGAAGAAGCAGGCAAGATTTTTTTTTCCCTGTTCTGTAGGTTGTGTCTTCACCCTGTTGGATGTTTCCTTTGCTCTGCAGGAGCTTTTTATTTATTTATTTTTTTTTTTTAGGTTTTTTGAGACAGGGTCTCGCTTTGTGGTTCAGGCTGGCCCTGAGCTCAGCCTCAAACTCACATCACAATCCTCCTGCCTCTGCCTCCCGAGTGCTGGGATTACAGGCGTGAGCCACCACGCCCGGTACTGTGGTATGTGGTAGTGGTTGCTGCTGGGTGTGGAACACCCAGTATTGTTATGTGGTTACCGGGGAATCGAACCCAAGTCCTTGCGCTTGCAAGACAGGCGCCGGAACCACTGAGCTAACTCCCCGGCCCTGCAGGAGCTTTTTAATTTGATATAATCCCATTTGTTGGCTGTTGATGCTACTGTGTAATTGGGGCTATGTTTAGAGAGCACTTTTCTATGCATCAGTGTCTTTTATATTTTGATAACTATTAGAATAAAACCCTACTTATGACTACTGAAGTTGTCTTGCCTTCTTTGTGCTGTTTTCCACAAATGATTTTCAGAATTGTTCTTACAGCCTTTAATTTTTAATTTTACTGCTATATAGTCTTCGGAGCAGAGAGGAAGAGAAGATTTCTAAGCCTGGGGCTGTCTCAACTCCTGTGAAGCATATAGAGGATCACATCCCCAAAACAGTAGAAGAAGTTACAGTTGAAAAAAATGAGAAGCAAACACCTACTCTTCCAGGTAAGTGTAACAGTATCCTAAGTTCCCAAAACATTTGCTGTCAGACTAGTTGTCAAGATTAAGACTTTAAAGATGCTATTTTTATTACCCACATATGACTTCTTCTGTGTATGACTTACAGTATTTTCTTTGTAGGTAAGAAGTTGGTCTCATCAGTAACTTTTAATGAGTGTATTTATTTTGTAAATAGAAGATATTTCTGGTTAACAGCTACTTGCAGTGAATAAGGTTGCTCATTGAAGAGGAGCATTGAGGGATCAGGATGTAACCCGGCAGTAGACTGCCTGCCTAGAGCAAGCCTTAGGTTTATCCTTAGGACCAGTAAATAAATTGATTATAGCATTAGATTGGCTTCAGAGATTTTAAAACAAAAATTAATTTACTTGTTGGGAATCTTTTCATAAGGACCCAGGCTACAAATCTGCAAAGTGCTAACATTGATTGCCTAAAAGGCCCGGAGATTTTGTTTCTAATGTCTCTCAGTTCCTTCTTTCAAATCTGCCTTACTCGGCTTGGTTAGTGACAAGAACAGAAATATTTAGAAAGAAGTTTTACCCTAGTGATGGATGGTGGCTACATAGAACTTGGGTTATCCCCTATATTTTTCTTCTGTTTCTCCTTTGTAGAGAATATAGCTTTTTCAGACCCTGCTGCCTGGAACTATTAGAAACATAGGTAGTATGCATACTTATTACAGACACTTTGGAATTTATAACTGTAAAGTACCCTCTAATACGTATATGGTATATATACAGTTCTTAGTAGGTTCTCTGAACTTATTTTTGCTAATAAATCTTACATATGTTTTGTGAAATTTTTAGTTTGATTGTTTAATTGCTGTTTACATTATGATACTATGTTTTTATAAAATGATTCCTGCACAGTTTGAATTTTCTTTTTTTAGAACCAAAACCCGTATATGCTCAAGTTGGACAGCCAGACGTGGACTTACCTGTCAGTCCTTCCGATGGTGTCCTACCCAATTCAACTCACGAGGATGGGATTCTTCGGTAATGCAGTGTTGAAGTTGCATTGTCCTCTTAGTCCCTTCTTAATCTTTAACTACAGTGAGAATTTAATTGCAAACCATATTGCATGTACTTTTTTAAATGACACATGCTACTATTAGTTTATTTTTTTATATAGCAATCTCATATGATAGACTGACTTAGAGCTGAAGGGAAAAGTGGAGGAACTTTGAATGTCTTGTTTTCCATCCAACCGTCAGGATTTCTATAGGCTTTCTAACACCCTAGATTAAATAAAGAAATATTTAGCAATCTCAGCACTGTTGATGGGACTTCCATAAGCTTTCTTATGCCCTTGCATTTTATTAGTAACTTCACTGAAATTACCCAATCTCAGAACTGTTGACACTCTGAGGCAGATAACCTTTTTGTCATGGGGGTTTCCTGGGCACTGTGATATGTTTAGGAACGCTACTGGCCAGTAGCTGCCAGTAGCAAATACTAAGTTCTGACAACCAAAATGGCCCAGTGTTCCCTAAGGGAAAGTAATCTTTGATTGAAAAGCTGTTCTAGATTTTAATTAGCAACTGAAAAGTAAACTTTTATATCCTGCATTTTATTGTCTTGTGTTTTATGCTTAGTGGAATTCAGATTAAATATTTTAATCAAATTTCACACTCAGGATCATCAAATTAGTTTTTGTTGCCTCTGTAGCAAAAGGGACTTAATGTGAATAATTGAAAATCAGTGAATCTCCTAAAATGAACTAAGTCACTCTCATTCCTTTTAGTGTATTTTACTTTATTTTGTTTGAGACAGGGTTTTGCTATACAATACAGGCTGCTCTTGACTTCACTAGGTAGCCCAAGAAAACTCACTGTGATTCTTTGCCTTCCCTTGCTAGGATCGCAGGAGTGAGACCCCATGCCCAGCTTTCTCATTCTTTTTGTGTACGGAGGAAGATTTGAGTTATCTCAGAACTTAGCTAGGCAGAGATCAACAGTATGAGAACTCGGTGGTGTCTTAGTATCTTATCACTGAAGTACAGTGTCTGACACCCCCAGCCTAATGGAGGAAAGATTTATCTTGTCTCACAGTTTGTGAAGGTTTCAGTCCAGAGCCATCTGGTTTCAAGGCAGGGCAGCATGGCAGAAGAAGAAACTCATGGCAGGGGAGGCAGGAAAGAGGCAGCAGCAACAATCAAAGGAGGAGGAGGAACGTGTACTCCTCCAGGCCACACCCACAGTGACCCACCCCTTCCACCAGGCGTCACCTCCTGGCATCACATAGCTGAAACCCAACTGTGGACTGATCCTGTCACAGCCGTGATCTAGTCATCTCCCCAAAGCCCCACCCATGAGCATGTGAGGCTTTTGGGGGGTACATGTAGAACTAGACCATAATAGGTGGCTATCCCATAAGTTTAAATTTTTACATATTTAATATTAGATTGCTGATAATTTGTCCTAGTCCATAGAAATCAAATCTTATTTTTTTTTTCTTCCTTGGGATTTACTTGAACACTATTAGGCATCTTAAAGTTCAGTAAACTTTCATAAGATTCCAGAGATCTGCTCCCTGAGCCCAAATACCAAGGAAGATTTGAGGATGTGTGTAGGATTAGTGGTTGAGCCAAGAAAAGTTTGACGTTTGATTCACATCCAGTGAGTAGATTAGAAGAGAAAAAGATCTGCATTTTTCAGTTGCAAGTTGTTGATATAGTATAGATAATCAAAGCACAAAATGCCAGTCAGGTAGGGTACACCACACTGGTTCAGAGGTGTGAGTGCAAACTGTTCTCTGTAGTTCTGAAAACTAGATTTTATTAAAGGGTGCAGACTCCACTCAGCCACTGGGCCTTTTTGAGGCACTCTGGATTGATAAAGGTTACAGAAGAATTTCCAAGGGCGTGCAGTCTAAGAGCTTTGAAGAAATGTTTCAGAAAGCTCTCAGTATAGTTTTAGGAGAGGGATGTTAGAAAACCTTTTGACTGGATTGAAAAAGTAACATACCATCATGACCAAAGAATATAAACTATCAGGAATACAGCTGCTATTATAAACTGTTGGAGGGAGAGAGGAAGGACACGATCAGCCTTTGCAGTGAGTGATCTGATGTAAACTGTAGGCTCTTACTTTCATGTCTAACCAGTGATAGTTTAGTTTAAATAAAAAAGCCAGATGGTGAATATTTTATAAGTTCTGTAAGCTAAGATGATTTTTAACTAGTTGGTTTAAAATGACTACAAATCTCTCCTCCCTCAACTTAATTATTAATTCATTTGGTTTGTGGTTTTTAGTTATTTTCTATAACTTTTAATAATTTAATTGCCATGAATTAAGAAGAAAGCCACTTTTTCTTTTTCTACACCACATGTTCAGAATAGTGAATATTAGTAAAACAGCCTGTCTTCTTGATCAGGAATGTGTTGTGAGAACCTAGAAGGGAAAAGGTAAAGGGTAATTTATAGTTCATCTATTCATCCAATGGCCCTTACATGTTGCCTCACCTCAGGGTTGTTACAGTGGTATTTTTACACTGCTCTGGTTTCAGGAATGTGCCTACATTTGCTTCTCCTCATTTTCTAACAAAATTGGAACAGAATTTGGGTATGGAGTGGATCCACAAAAACTGAAGGATTATGAGATTTTTTATTTTAAACTTCAAAGGAGCAGCAGAATAATCTTGCTTCTCTGAAGTACTAAGAGTCCACCATCTGCAAAGTTTAAAAAGCTATCTATTGAATGTAGAGATTAAAAGCCATAGAACTTGATTTTGGCTCTCTGGTATTAGGGAAATTAGTTAATTTGTGCATCAGTTTTTAACTATATAAAATGAGACTGTTGTTCTGTTATCCAACACTGACAATGCAATGTGAATTGGGGAAAAAATGGAAGTTCTTTTTAGCCATTGGAAAAGTAACATATACCCCTAGTTCTTTGTTTTTAGTACTGGGAATTGTACTAGGCACCATCTGCAATCATTGATTGATTAATTGATTGATGGATTCTTTTGAAGCGGTCTTGCAAAGTTGCCCAGACTAGATTCACACTTAATCCTCTTGTCTCAGCCTGTCAAAGTGCTGGGATTTCAGGTTTGTGCCACTGTGTCTACTTCCAAGACTCTGAGAATTAGGGAAGCATTGTTTTATAAGGAAATTTTATAAATTATACAGAATTGTTCTTATATAACAAGTGCTATTAAATCTGATTTTGGGCTTTAATACTATTCAAGAAATTAATGGGTTCTGGGAGATTTCAGTAATGATAATTCTTTCTTCTGTTCTGAATATTATTTTTACTGTAGCAGTTTGCTGTAACTTTTCAAGCTTCTGTTAACTGTGTCAAATAAAATATCTGTTTTAACAGGCCCAGCATGAAATTGGTAAAATTCAGAAAAGGAGATAGTGTGGGTTTGCGGCTAGCTGGTGGAAATGATGTTGGAATATTTGTAGCTGGTGTTCTAGAAGATAGCCCGGCAGCCAAAGAAGGTTTAGAGGAAGGCGATCAAATTCTCAGGGTATGTTACATACGTGGATTTGAAAGTACATGGATCTGTAGCAAAAGGCACTTAGATACAATAGACTTTCTGTACGCAGTCTCTTGAACCAATTTAAGTATCCATTAAGTCTAGCTTGTGCTGGACTGGCCACTTCCCATCCCTGCATTTGCTGTGCTTTACTGCAGTGTTGTTACTACATGATGTGATATTTCATTTTAGTCCCTGGTGTTCATAGAACTTATAAGAGAATGAGTCTTAGATCCTTGTGAGGTCTACCAGGCAGTCTTCCGAAGTTCTTGTAAACACTGAGAATGTCAGAATGCTGCCTCAGGCCACAGTAACATGAAGTATTCCTCTCTGGGTAAGTAGTCTTTGCAGCAGTCCACGTAGCCTCTAGGACCTTCTTTACCCCAGAAAGTGGTTCAGGTACAGGATGAAGAAATTTGTATCAGCAGAAAGGTAAGCTGGCCTCACTTAGATGCATCATACCCAAGAAAAAGTGTCAGTTACAAAAGTCAGGAAAGTCCTGATTAGGCACAGTCTACACAGGAATGCCCCCATCCCCCACCCCACAGTTGCAAGACAGGGAGGAGAAAATCCACGTGGACTCTATGCGGTTACTAAAGATGTTCTGACAGTTTCATTCCAGCACTTAGGAGCTTCTCTTTTAAGTAAATCCTGCCTGTATTGCCAAGTTGTTGTCACAGAAATGCTAAAATACATGCTTTCTTTTCTCTTTTTTTTAATCCTATTTCCTTTTTGTTTTTCAATTGGCTAGAAGATGGTTTGCATTGCACATTCATAAAATTAATAATTTAAATTTTAAACCCAGAAATTTTACAATATCATGTCTTTTTGGCCTGACTTGGTTAGATTTTGCAACAGATATCTTTAAGGATTCTTTATATCTACTCTTTAAATTTTTATTTTATTGGATTTTGAATAATTTAAATGAAAATATATATTTTCTCCAAAGTAAAATAAAATTTTCATTTTGAAGATTTATTTTCAGAATTAGGAAGTCTCTGAAAATATTTCTTGTTGTTCAATTCTTGAACAACTGTGACTGATTTCAAGACATCTCTTACTTCCAATAGGTGAACAATGTTGATTTCACAAATATCATAAGAGAGGAAGCTGTTTTGTTCCTGCTCGACCTCCCTAAAGGAGAGGAAGTAACCATACTGGCCCAGAAGAAAAAAGACGGTGAGATGCAGCCAGCACATGACTCTGTACTTAGAGGGTGTGGAGAGGGATTTCTTCAGGTTATTCTTGTCGTGTTGTTTTTTATTTTCTGGACTTTTACCCCAGCGTCATGCTGTGCAGTCTGGGCTGTCCTTGAACTTGCTGTGTCTGTAGTGCAGGTCCCTTGGGCTCTTGATCCTCCTGCCTCAGCCTCTGAGTGCTGGGACCATAAACAAATGGCCGCTCACCAGCAGGATGGATTCCATTCATTAAGCTAAGTCTCTCAGAGCTGAGTGATGAATTTATTAACCTCAGAACATCTGATTATTTTAATTCATTTAGGAGCACACAGTCTTACATCATGTTCATTAGCAGAGCCCAGTAGGGACCAGTCTTTGTGACGTTTTCATTTAAGTAAAATGTGAGCCAACAACCCCCTTATAAGCCAGAAAATGGCTCATCAGCTCTACAAGTGTATGCATCATCCACTTCCGAATTTCTAATGTTTTCTGAGCAGTCACTCAGATGGTTGTATTCCCAGAAAGCCTCATGTTGTCTGTGGTGAAGCATATACAGTGGTTATTTAGAATGGAATTCCTCAGCCGTTGCAGTCTTTGGGCCACACCACTGTATGTGTTGGGACTGTGCTGTGCATTGTAGGGTGTGTAGCAGTGATGACACACCTTTAGAGCTTCCAGTGATAACCAGCGACCGGCTGCAGCATGGTGCCATAGACCTGCCACCGCTGATATCCCCATTTCCATTCGAGCTGGGAATTCA
Source organism: Petromus typicus (assembly GCA_004026965.1). NCBI lineage: Eukaryota > Metazoa > Chordata > Mammalia > Rodentia > Petromuridae > Petromus > Petromus typicus. The sequence goes on along the minus strand of PVIR01026520.1, from coordinate 12,278 downwards.
CGAATGCTCACTCTACACACAGAACATTGATAGGTGGGAATAAACCGAAACAGCAGTTCACGTGTCTGTGGGCACCATCGCAGTTGTGCTGCTCTATGCTTCTGCACAGCGTGACAGCGTGGGTGGGTGGTCCAGTGCTCAGTCAGGGAGGCCTGGCAGTGTATCCGAGACACGTGAGCCTCACTGTCAGGCTGCAGACAAATCCATGACAAATTTCTCCTGGAGTGGAACTCACTGCGTGTCTAGCAGCACTTCTGGCCTCCAGGCCCCTAGATCAGTACCTTAGCAAACGTCCTTACTCTTAATCAGCTCACAGCTGGAACAAGCAGAAGTTCTGCCGTTACTAGCAATTGCTCCCTGCGGTAAGAGGCAAAATTGCCTTCTTTTGAAAACCACTGCCTTAGAATGTGTCCGTATCTGTAATGTTTACATGTGAATCAAGTTAGATAATAGCAAGCATGTATGTGGCTTTCAACAAATTACTTGATGTTTTTCTGCATCCTTTTCCTCATGTGCAAAGACGTCACTAAGAGTTTCTAGTTCCTGAGGTAAAGGTGAAGTGTGCATGAGGTGAAGTGCTATAGTACTAGCGCATAGTGAGAATTCTGCTGGTTTTTATGATGTTAGTATAGCATTGTGCCTTCACGTACTGTTGTATTTTCAGATCAATTTATCAAGAATTATCCTGTCAAAAATTGATAATGTGATTGTTTTCATTCTTAGTTTATCGTCGCATTGTGGAATCAGATGTCGGAGATTCTTTCTATATTCGAACCCATTTTGAATATGAAAAGGAATCTCCCTATGGATTGAGTTTCAACAAAGGAGAGGTATTCCGCGTTGTAGACACCTTGTACAATGGAAAACTGGGATCCTGGCTCGCTATTCGAATTGGCAAAAACCATAAGGAGGTAGAACGAGGCATCATTCCTAATAAGAACAGGTATCACTATTTGGATACTTTCCATAGAATGAATTAATAAAATGGTAATAGATTTCAGTTACCCTGAACATTTTGGTTATGTAAAGAATTATTTTTCATTATATTTATTGATTATACAAATTCTATTATTGTCATTATTGAGATTTAAACTACCAGTAAACTTTTGTTTAGTGTTTTTACATTTCACGGTGGGTCTTTTTCCATTTGCTTTTTATATTTTCTTGTACAGAGCTGAGCAATTAGCCAGTGTTCAGTACACACTTCCAAAAACAGCAGGAGGAGACCGTGCCGACTTCTGGAGGTTCCGAGGCCTTCGCAGTTCCAAGAGAAATCTTCGGAAGAGTAGAGAAGATCTATCGGCACAGCCAGTTCAGACAAAATTTCCGGCTTATGAGAGGGTCGTTCTTCGAGAAGGTACACGTGAACTTCATATATTTTCACAGTAATGTGTTTAAGAAAGCAAAAGAATAAACTCCACTGTTACTCATTTCAATGTCTTCCCAGCTGGGTTCCTGAGGCCTGTAACCATCTTTGGACCAATAGCCGATGTTGCCAGGGAAAAGCTGGCAAGAGAGGAGCCAGATATATATCAGATTGCAAGTAAGTGTCCTCAGGACAGACTGTGGTTGGATTTGAGGGGATTTCTTTATCAGTTAACTCTACAGAAAGAGTGGGTCTGACTCACTTATTGAATAAACATAAAACTTTTTATAAGTAATTTATAGTTTAATTAAACTATAGTTTTTTAAATATGGAGAGAAAACCTAAATAATTGTATCTTTATTAATCCCCATTTATGAAATTTATGGCTTTTTAGGAAAACTGCTTAGCACCTATCTTGTATAATCCCCACAGTAATACATGAGGTAAGAGTTGAAATTCGCATGCCAGTTGTGGTTGGAATTGCTCCAGTCCCTAGTCCAGGACGAGTAGTGTTTCCTGCTTTGAGTGTCAGAGCTAACTTATGAGCCCAGGACTCCCATTGGCTCCAGTCCAAGCCTTTGTAACCCTTAATCTGATAGAAACTCTTGAATATGTAGAGCAGTGTAGTAAAGTGTGGCTTACATGTCAGTTGTTAGGTAGGCACTGCAGGCAGACCCTGTGCTGTCGTGCTCATTTGCCCAGTGCCACCTGCTGCTCACAAACCTTTCTTGACTTCACTAGCTTGAATGTTGTGATAGTTTCAATGGACAAACTTAGTTATAATGACTTTGGCTTAAATTAAATATGAAAATTTCCACTGCATTTTCCAGTTACAAAAGCATCGCTGTATTTGGGAAAGTTAGAAAATTGGTTTTTACATATATTGTCACTACCCTGAATCTTATCTAATTATATTTTCTTCTAGCCTTTTTAAGTATGTTTTTGTAGAATTATTATTTATTGTTTAGAGTTTATAGCTTGTTCTCTTTTAATAGAAACATTTTCATGTTACCATCTATCCTGCAATTAGCCCGTGTTTTATTAGCCATTCTTTTCCATAGTTTGTTTCACATTTATATTTTACTATTATCGAGGATACAGAAATCTGCCCATGTTTTTCTTGTTGTTTATATTCTGCCTTTTTTCTCAAAAGATTTAAATCCTTGGGACTGTAAAGAATAAAGCTTTTCCCATATGGTGACTTTTTTTTGAAAGCAGGAAAGAATGTCCCATGTTCTGCCTTGTGGGTGTGGGTAATCTTTCTGGAGAGTGAGCCAGAGGTTTTGTTGTTCTGACTGTTGTTATAATGAAGCCTTGATTAACATTACTTTTTTTTGAGACAAGGTCTTACTTTTGTAGTTCAGGCTGGCCCTCAGTTTAGCCTTGAACTTTCAACAATCCTCCTGCCTCTGCCTCCCAAATGCTGTGATTACAGGCCTGAGCCACCAGGCCTGGCACTGTGGCATGTGGTCCTGATTGCTAGTGAGTGTGAGTCACCATGCCCAGCATTGTTGTATGTGGTTACAGGGATGAACCAGGCCCTTGCATTTACAAGGCAGGTGCCGGAACCCCTGAGCTAAATCCCCAGCCCCTGATTAACATTCTTAAATAACAAAGAATCAGAATATTGCCTTGTTTCTTTTTCTTTTCTTTTTTTTGCCGTACGAGGGATCAAACTCGGGACCTTGCACTTGTCAGGCAGGCTCCATAACCACTGGGAGAGTGAACTCAAATGAGAATACTATATGTTTCTAAAAATTAGAATATTTGTAACAGGCAAATGATAGTACAAATTGAGCTAATTAGAAAATTCCTACTTATTCTCATCATTTTTCTAGAAAAATCTTGTCATTTCTGTATAATTTTTCACTTGAAGAGGTTTGTAGTGACCATATCATAATCACATTTAGGGTTTTTAACCTTGGGAAAAGCCAAATGTGAAGACTTACAAAACTCATTTGTAGGGTTTAATGGGGCCCCTGAATTGGATTTATGGCCAGGGTATTGCAAAAGGGACTCGGATGGCTTAGTTATGTACCCTGTTCGAATCCAGTGGGAGACTTGGAGTTAAGGATGAGTAGTGTTTTCTGCAACCCAGACTCCCAGTTGATCTGTCTTTAACTCTCCTTGTGTCCACAGATGTGTGGTTCTGCCTGCTTGTCATGAAGCCCTGCCTCCTTGTCGTCTCATTCTCTGAACCACTCACTGTTCTCCTGGGCTGACTGACTTGTCCATCCAAATCTGTGCTTCCCTTTGATCTGAAATTTGTAGCTCTTCCTTTCCTTTTCGAGCTTTGCTTTGTGACCAGAGTCACAAACATTCCTGTGCCTCCTTAGTGAAGAACTTCATGTAAATTGACCTTCTGCAGTTGTTTGTAAATCAGCCCCATGCTGGACTGGCGTAACACTAACAGGAAATACTAGCGGGAAGGGATAGGTTGCAGATGTGAATCCATAGACTATCTCATAGTTAGCAATTCCCAGCTTCCCCGCTTTCATGTTCTCTTTCTGCTGATGTGACTGAATTGCTAACGCAGGCCACCACTGGCATGTTTCATAGTGTTGCCATGGCCAACATGCCAGGGAGGAGCTCCTGAGCCCACACTGGCAGGGGCAGGGCGGAGCTCAGCGCAGGAGCAACCTCAGCTGATCTCCAGCCTTTCAAGTAACAGTAGCATTTTCACTGTATGTCACAGTGCGGAAAATGGTGACAAGTGATACCCTGCTTGATGTATCTTGAACCATGGACAAAAAATATATTACATTGTGTTGTATGCATTTATAAATATTTTTGTAACTTTTTTCTAGAATATTAAAGTAATTTAGAAAATATTGGAAAAAAGTATAAATATTATTTTAAATGTTTATACTGGTTTATTATTTTTACTTTGCTACAAACTCAGCAATAGTATTTTTTTGAATCTTCATCTCATTTTTCTATGAGGGAATTGGCATATTTGATCATTGGCATATTTAATAGTGACACTATTAAATTACTTTTTACTTAAGTTCAATTTACAATTTGATTGTTTAAAATCTTAAATGTTGCCCGTTAGGGAATTTTGTGTTAAAACTTTAATTTTAAAAATACTGCATCAAAATATTGTCTTGATTACTAAGGTTCTTTGGAAATGTTCCTTTAATTTTATGTCCAAAGCAAATGTTGGGACATTACTTGGCTACTTGTAGTCTAACTCAGGGACTGGGGCAGATCCGGGAGTTGGGAAATGGCTCCATGTCTCATGAAGGAGTTCTTGCCCTGTCTGGAGACTCCTTTTCTTGGCAGTGGAGGAGGAGCCCTGGGGGGATTCACTGCTGGCTAACCTCTGGTGGGTGGAGAGAGTGCTCTCAACAGCATACAGGCATTGAGGAATTTTGTTCTAACCAGTGGAAATACGATGTTTTGTCTTTGTCCTGGCTGCTATAGAAAGTGAACCACGTGATGCTGGAACTGACCAACGTAGCTCTGGCATTATTCGCCTTCATACAATAAAGCAAATCATAGATCAAGTAAGTTATTAAAAGGAGACCTATATCATTATACCTTGAAATGGTTTTGCTTTTGAATGAGAAGGGATTAGGTTAATTCAGAGGTGGAAGGTAGTTTTCTTAATTGTGGTTATTAAAAGGCATTAATTATAATCAGTTTTAAGGCAATAAATATCAAAAGATGATCCATTACTGCAGGCAAGTGTCTGGCTGGGCTTGATGTAACCCTAGCACTTAAGAGGCTGAGGCAGGAGTATCCCTGTGAGTTCGAAGCCAGCCTGGGCTACATAGGGAGTTCGAGGCCAACCTGAGCTATATAGTGAGACCTTTCCTCCAAAGAACAAACAAAAAAAGCATCTGATGTTCAGGTGTGGTTAATAGACTAATGGCATCAGTAAAATTCAAAGTGTGCCTATATGATAGGGACCATCCAGAATATTAAACCATTATATATGTTTTCACTATGAGCACACATAATGCTTTCAGCATGCACATATTGGAACTAATGCTTTAAAATATGCTGATTTAAAAAGTTCTAAGTTTAAATCAGGCTAGAAATTATATTGAATTAGCTTCTGATTACAAGTTCTTTAAACATATGTTCCTGAGACATTTTAGAACACAAAGGTCTGTTAAAACTAAAATGCAGAATGGGCTGTGGCTTTTCCTATGATTTCTGATTAATGACTTCTTGTCTCTTTGCTTGTGTTTTTTTTTTTTTTTTTTGTCTCAGGACAAGCATGCTTTATTGGATGTAACGCCCAATGCAGTGGATCGTCTGAATTACGCCCAGTGGTACCCAATTGTTGTGTTCCTTAACCCAGATTCTAAGCAAGGTGTGAAAACAATGAGAATGAGGCTATGTCCAGAATCCCGGAAAAGTGCTCGGAAGCTGTATGAACGATCTCATAAGCTTCGCAAAAATAACCACCATCTTTTTACAAGTAAGTACAGGCTTTTAGTTTAAAATGTCTAAGCAATGGTATGTTGGCAAAACATTATTTTGGTACCAAATGTTGAAATACTAAAATGGATAATACCTTTGCCAGCATAGCTTCCTGTTGTACTACCAGGTGAAAGAAAATGTTTGACTAAAGAAAATATACAGTATCCAGTAGAAATTTCAGATGTTTCATCTTTTTAATCATAATAGAAAGTGTTGAATGAATTTGACTTTGACAGTGCTCTAACCACGAACTACACTGTGCATTTATTTTCAGCTACAATTAACTTAAATTCAATGAATGACGGTTGGTATGGTGCACTGAAAGAAGCCATTCAGCAGCAGCAGAACCAGTTGGTATGGGTTTCTGAGGGAAAGGTAAGAGAGTTTCTAATTTTTCTTTTTTATCTATTCATCAAATTGTAGAATTACTCAAAAATGCGTTTTGAGTTACTATTGTTTTCATGCTGGATTAAGCCATGATAGTAACTTTGGAAAAGTTAGCTTTTATTACTTGAGTGAAGGGGATATAAAAGTTGTATTAAGTGGAAAGAGGTTTTTACAATTTCTCACCTTGCTGAATTACCACTCAAGTGAGATTCTCTCCTCAAGATTTCTCCCATGATAATGGAAATCAATTCTGCCTCTGCCTGACTAAGAGAGACAGCTCTGAACCTGGCTGCAGTTCCCTCCTCTGGAAACTGGGGTTTTGGATGCTCTGAGTGTTTTCTGTCCTTAGTAGGTTAATCAGGACCCACTTGCTGTGAGGGACAGCAGGAGGTAGGAACCACGGCCAGCCTTCATCTCCTGAAAGAGGGTCATGGTAGCAACGAGCGAGTTAAAGGTGCTGAGAAATCTTGTAAGTGAACAAGTGTATGTTAGGTATTTCCCCATAGTTTTACCTTAGGAATTTGTTTTTCCAACTTTCTTACAACATGTGGTGAAATATTGAGCAAAGCAGTAGATTTCTGGCTTTGTATTTTGATTTTATGTACATACAGTACACCCAAATAGTCAGCTACCCCAAATGACTACTTTCTCTTGTCATTTTGCAGTTATAGCAATCTCAAGGCAAAGATGTGTTTATTTCTGGAGATTGGTTTTTCAAAGTACACTGTTGAAGGAACCTTTGTTTTTCCTGTCTTTTATCTTCTTCAGATCATTAAAAGTATAATATTTAATCATTAGGGAAGATTGAGAATTGGTCTAATTTTTTTGTTTGTTTGTTTTGCTTTTTGTATTTCCTTGTTGGTTTGGTTTTTGTTGTGTTTTGCCCCTGCATGGCCCCTACTTCCCTCTGCCTGGCTGTTGATACAAATGCTCCGCCAGTGCATGCTGCATGCTTGGGACTGTGTGCCTTATCCAGAAACGAGGCTGTGCAAGAAGAGAGCTCAGATTTTACATCTGTTCTCATGGACAATAAAGCACTAGAAACCATGATTTTTCTCATGTACCAGTGTGGACCATGCAGAAGAGATAAGATTATTTTGCATAATTTACATGTCAGCTGGGCACTAGGAAGATAACCATGATGGGGAAAAACACTACACCACTTTAGAGCAACATATTAATTTTTACTCTTGTGGCATTGATTTAAAACAGATTGTAGTCTTCATACTACCTTCTGTGAACTACACAGTTCTCTTAGTATTCCTTTGTCAGGGAGAATGTCAGTAGTTTGTGAACTCTTGAAATTAAACAATCTTTCCCAGAATGTACAAAAATTACATGTCTGTCTGAAAGTTGGGGTTTTTTTGTTCACAAATCTTTTTTAAATTTCTCTTTGTGATTGTATTGTCTCCTTTTTTTCCTGGTTTTAAAACAAAGGTATGACACCCTGGCCTTTTTATGTTAGGAAAAATAGGTCATTTATTATTAGGATATATTGCTGCATTTTGTAAATTAAAAAGAGTTGTTATGACTTAAATCAAGCTTGATTTCTCTTCTACCCCTTCCACTCAAGTATATTTTATTAGAATAAATAATTAGGAAAGTAAAAGCGTTTAATTTGACAGACTTTGCTGTTTGACCTCATTAATAGGAAGGAAATTTCTTTTTGCAAGATCTGACATGTCTGTATATCCCTTGTGGAATCAAGAAATGTCATCTTTATGCTATTTCTTTATGCAGAACAACCATGGTTCCCATTTACTTCTGCTTTGCACATCAGATGCAGAAGCTGGATGGACTGGTGAATTCTAAGTTATTCTTCCCACATCTTAAACATTATCCTGGCAAGTTCAAGATTAGAGTCAATAACAAGAATTTTCTTTTGTAGCACCCATTACAGCACTTAGAAACCAGTGAGACCTCAGTCGCAGAAACTTTCCTCTGAGCTGGCAGGGCTATGGGATTCTTTCTCATCTTAGGGTGGCAGGTGCTCTCCTACGGGACAAAACAAACAAAATATCCATTGAGAAGTCTGACATGCACTAATCTTTTTCAGGAAGGCAGTGTTCAGAATCAGGCTCTTATAGAGCCAAGCATAGAACTTCTTAGAAAACTCTACTCAGGCAGCTTGATTCCCAAGACCACATTCCTGATACAGGAGCCCTGTGGATTCACACCAGGCCTGCTGGTTTCTAGCAGTGCATCTTCCTGCAGAACCATAGTCTTACACAGATCATGCAGTCCTTGCTGAAGTGGAAGAAAGATCTTCTGATTCTGAGATTCCACATCCTTCAGCTCTCATGCCATTACTGGGCACAGTGTCTAGGGAAGATCTTCAGGGACTGTTCTGTTTAATCTGGAGACTGGTGTCAAATTAGTGTCATGTGACAGCTTGTTGGTTTCCGTTCTGTATCTCCCATTCCCTCATATTTCTGTCTGTCTTTCTGATCTGCTCAGAAGCCAGTGTAGAGAATTAGAAACCAACTCAGTCCTTAATTACTTGCACAAGAGAAGCAAAACTACATTTCTCCCTTTTCATCTATTAGATGCTGCTTCAGTGAAAAACAGTAAAAAATTCTTAATTGAATGAGGCAAACCACCATTTTAAGTGATCATTTTCTGTTGTGCTTCATAAAAGCTTTAAGGCCCAAATACAACTTTTTGAAAGTTGTTTTCCCAGTGTAAGTGAATTGCCTCTTACTCAGCTGGAACTGTGGGGCTTGTTTTCGTAGTGATTCTCTTGTGCGCTGCTCTGTTAGTGTGTCGTTGTTTGTGTGAACTTGGTTTGGCGGTGGTCTCCTTCTTCACCTTGCTTTGGGCTGAAAAGCTAGTGACTGGATTTTATAAATGTGAGTCGTGCCAGAGTCCTCCACTGTCTTCTGGGGCTGGGCCTTGGAGTCTGTTGTCCTGGCTGGCCAGCCATCGCTGCATTCTTTCAATCCCTTCAGATCTCATGGGGTGCTTCGTGTGTCTGCATGTGTGCTGGTACAGTCTTCTTGACAGTTCCTCACCAGAATTTTCAAGAAATCAATATGACTTATCCCAAGAAAAATATCCTTTCAATCTCCCTTGTAAAATAAAGGCCATCTCTTAAAGAACTACTGAATAAAATTTTTAATTTACTTTTATTTGACCCAGGCGGATGGTGCTACAAGTGATGACCTTGATTTGCATGATGATCGTCTGTCCTACCTGTCAGCCCCAGGTAGTGAATACTCAATGTATAGCACGGACAGTAGACACACTTCTGACTATGAAGACACAGATACAGAAGGCGGGGCCTACACTGATCAAGAACTAGATGAAACTCTTAATGATGAGGTTGGGACTCCACCGGAGTCTGCCATTACACGGTCCTCTGAGCCTGTAAGAGAGGACTCCTCTGGGATGCATCATGAAAGCCAGACATATCCTCCTTACTCACCACAAGCTCAGCCACAACCTATTCATAGAATAGACTCCCCTGGATTTAAGACAGCCTCTCAACAGGTAAGCAGCAAGCATTCAACGTTTCGCAGTTAGAGGTGCATTATTAAACTTTAGGATGTGGTGATTGCGTTAAAGAATATTTTTGTTTTGTCCTTTCTTCAGATTAAGGCGAATCTTTAATTTCAGTTTGAGAATACCAAGGACTTTAAATTTGGTGTGTTCTTCTTACACAGCAGTATACTGAATTTTTCAAAAATGAAGTTTACAAGAGGTGGTAGTGTCATATTGCTAACTCAGCACACTTAAAACTGTATGTCTGCCAATCAGTATAAATTGAAGCGGGAAGGTAGCAGTAAATAGAAACACTCTATTTAAAATATTTTAAACACTTCACAGAAAGCAGAAGCCTCATCTCCAGTCCCTTACCTTTCGCCTGAAACAAACCCAGCATCATCAGCCTCTGCAGTTAATCACAATGTCACTTTAACTAATGTCAGACCGGAGGAGCCTGCCCTAGCTCCTTCCGCCTCCCACTCACCACAGGCTGAGGCAGCTCACATAGTGCTCAGAGAACCAGAGCCACCACTGTCGTCGCATGTCGACCCAGCAAAGGTATCTGTGCTGCAGTGTCGCACTACTTTGTTGCTCTTCATCAGTCCTAGCACATGATCATTTTTGCTTTGCCCTTTTAAGTTTTCCTTTGGCTTTTTCACTGTGGGCTTAAACACTTCAGTGCTAAATCAGTACAAATCATTTCAGTTTTGTAGTTTGCATGGCTTCCAGTGTACTGATTATTTGAGAACAGGTCTTTCAATGAAGATTTGTGCTTAATATTTTAATTTTATTTTTGGTTTTCATTTTTTCCAGAATTCCTTAATAGGTAATTGAGATTCTTCCTAAACATTTCTATGCTGCTATAAATTCTGGCGTCTATAAGTTTTCTTTCTAATTTTAATTTTCAGTGTCAGAATCAAGTGGAATCAACAGTGCAATGCATTAATTTTCTACTGAATTTAATAATTATCTTTAACTCACTTTTCATGTAGAACATGCTAAAACATAAAAGCTTCTAACTGCACTATAAATTTTGAGCTTTCATTTAAAGCGGCTTTCTTCACTAATCTTGTCTGTCCTGGTAATAAATGGTAGAACAAACTATTTTCATGTATTAAAATCATGGTTTAATATTAGTCAAGTAAAATAGAGTTAAAGATAAGTATTTGTCCTTACCCATGAATCTTTTTATATAGGTGTATCGAAAGGATCCCTATCCTGAGGAAGTGAGACAAAATCATGTTTTAAAACAACCAGCGGTTGGTCACCCAGGGCAGAGGCCAGAGAGAGAGCCAAGTCTGAACTATGAACCCCAACTTGCATATGTAGAGAAACAACCCAGCAGAGACCTTGAGCAGCCCACATACAGGTATGACCCCTCAGGCTATACAGACCAGTTTGCTCGGAACTATGACCATCGCTTACGATACGACGATCGAATCCCTACGTATGAAGAACAGTGGTCATACTATGATGACAAACAGCCCTACCAGCCTCGGCCTTCTTTTGATAATCCTCACTCTCGAGACATCGACTCCAGACAGCATCCTGAAGAGTCTTCAGAGCGAGGCTATTTCCCACGTTTTGAAGAACCAGCCTCCCTCTCTTATGATAATAGGCCACGCTATGAGCAGCCACCCAGAACCTCTACCCTGCGACATGAGGAGCAGCTGACTTCTGGGTATGACATGCATAGCAGATACAGACCGGAAGCACAACCTTTTCCTTCAGCAGGTCCTAAGTCATCTGAACCCAAGCAGTATTTTGAGCAGTACCCACGGACTTACGAGCAGGTGCCATCACAAGGATTCACCTCCAAAGGAGGCCATTATGAGCCTCTCCATGGTGCCGCAGTTGTCCCTCCTTTGGCACCTTCTCAGCAGAAGCCAGAAGTTCTCCCTCCAGCTACCAAACCACTGCCTCCGCCCCCAGCTCTGCCTGAAGAAGAGGAGGATCCAGCAATGAAACCACAGTCTGTGTTGACCAGAGTTAAAATGTTTGAAAACAAAAGGTCTGCATCATTGGAGAACAAGAAGGATGTGAACGACACTGCTGGCTTCAAGGTAAACAGGCCATTGTGTCTTCACTGTCCTGAAGTTTTGTGTAGAGAGCAGTTTGCAGTATATCTCAACTCTCTTTGCCCCCAGAATGATGCCATTTTGTAATTTTCCCTTCTCGGATATCTGTTTTCTGCAGCCTCCAGAAGTAGCATCGAAGCCTCCAGGTACTGCGATCACTGGTCCCAAACCCACTGTTCAGAATCAGTTCAGTGAACATGACAAAACTCTGTACAGGTGGGTTTGCTTGTGGCATAGAATTGACTAGGAATTTTCCCTCCTGGTGAGAAGACCTTTTTTTTTTTTTTTTTTTTTTTTTTTTTTTTTTTTTTTTTTTTTTTTTTTTTTTTGGTTTTTGGTTTTTGGAGACAGGGTCTCGCTTCGTGGTTCAGGCTGGCCCTCAGCTCAGCCTCCAACTCACATCACAATCCTCCTGCCTCTGCCTCCCGAGTGCTGGGATTACAGGCGTGAGCCACCACGCCCGGCACTGTGGTATGTGGTACTGGTTGCTGCTGGGTGTGGGTCTCCACACCCAGTATTGTTATGTGGTT